>JANSTR010161271.1:0-17341 GCA_025434805.1 Antipathozoanthus remengesaui
ACAGGGTCCCCTGCTTAAATAAAGTTATTATTATTATTATTATTATTATTATTATTATTATTATTATTATTATTATTTTGTTTACAATCATGTGCACATAGTTCAAATATTTCTCATGAACTGCTAATTTCCTGTTGTCCAGCTCGTGGTTCTTATCTTAATTGTACAGCCTAATTCGTTCCTGTACGGTATCATCATATGTCACAGCGAGGGCTTCAAGGCTGGGCAGACAATCTTGGCTCATGTGTTCTCCCGACTCTTCTTTATCCAGCGTGTTTTTCAAAATGTTTGACAATTTGTCTGCTTCCTCCAGCTTACACTTGACCACGTTGTGAAGGGCCTTGTAAGTCAGAGTTGTTTGAGGTTTTTGCTCTCTGTCTTTTTTAGCCAATCTTCAATAATAGATTCTACCATCTACCAGATTTTCACTGTCGTGTTCCCGATGCTAGCAGATGCCGGGGCATTGTGGGTCTAAGCCTGCCAGCTCAACCACGGTACAGCAAATGGCGAAATCACTCGTACTTTTAATAATCGGCTACGCTTTACAGCACTATGAAACTATTGATTGACAGTTTGGACTTACTGTAACCCATATTCGAGTATCTGTTAGTTACAGTAGGGACGTGATGCCAAACATTCTTAGTAGCATTTGATTACTTACATGTATAAATCACATATAGTTGGGAGTTTACGAAGTTTACTGGCTAGGAGTTTTTGGAGTTTGGAATCTTCTAAGATACTGGAGACGAGACCAGATGTAAGTCATACAGTTTTTCTAGGTTGATTTATGATTTAGAATTATTGTCTAATGAAACAGTAAATCTAAATATTAATTATTTTAACCAACAAACAAAACGATACTAAACGAGTGCTATTGTGCACCATGTGTGTGAGTTCGTGACATGCTGTGATTTATCAGGCAAATGTGACACACAGGGATACCAACCAGTCCAAAACCTATGTCAGGTTGACTGAAAACGAGTTAAAAAACACACTATAGAAATCACACTACACTTGTTTGTAATACGAAGGCAAAAAACTCAACCGAGTCAAGCAAATTAATTATATGACTCCTTAAAGATATTAATAAGATCATGTAATTGCATGGAACATAATACATGAAGGGCATGCAAACTGTACAATAGTGCTAACAACGCTGTAATTTATGTCTACGTGAAAAATATATTTACAAACCACACTGCTGCTCCCTGAACAAAAGGAACAAACTTGTATCAGCTAATTGCAGACACAGCTGCAATAAAATGCTGCAGCAGAACAATTAACTTCGCACTTCATTATTTTTGAAACACCTTCCAAATACTTATGCAAATCTAACAGAGTTTACTGTAAGTTTAAATTTTTTATTCAACTCTATATATATTTGGATGGAGTGAACTGTGAATCCCTTTGGATCCCTCTGGCTAGCCGAAACTGTTGTTGGCAGTGGGCCTTTTATTCACATATATATATATATATATATATTTATTTGTATTCAGCTCTGCATGCTTTAGTTGCAGATTCATCATTAAATATTGTTACAATTTTGTTTTGAATGGCCAAGAGATGACTGCACTGCCTCATGTGTGTGGCCATCTGTTGACTGTATGAAACAGAACTGTTGCAATAAAGCAATGAATCACTTCTGATGTCAGTACAGTAACTGCATCATCTGAATAAGCTGGAAGTGGAATTGCATTCTCCATTTTATAATTAATACATGTACAGGGTTTTCAATTTTTCAATTTTGCATAGCTGGGATGCAGAAGTTTTATAGGAGACATGATTGTGCTGTCAGTGAATGATAAATTCTTAAAACTTTAGGAAAGTTAGGTGACAGAAATTGTATTCAAGCTGAGCTACTAATCTTTTTTAATGCAAAAATGATTAAAATCAGTACAAATGCATATGGTGTGCATTGCTTTGAATTGGTAGAAATCAAAAGACTGAACCTGTGTCATTTGAGTGAAAATTCAGAGAGTTTCACATATAGGAATACTAAACCCAAGAAATTTAAACATATGAGAGCTCAAAAAGATGGAATGATCACAGCCCTGGATACAATCACGCATGAAGGCAAAAACAATTGGAGACAGAACAAAAGAAATACCCGATAGTTCAACTGAAGAAACACTATGTAGCTGCAGTTGTACCTTCCTACCTTCCCAAATAAAGCAAAAAAATTATGTGGTTTCTTGAAAAGGGAGTAATAATAATAATGATAATCTTTAATGAGGAAGCCTACATCACATAAGTGGTTTACAGAAGGGTCCTCAATAAAACCAAAGTACAAACAATACAAGAAAAATATAAAGAACTATATTAACTATAATAACTTATGGTATTATATATCATAACAAAATAAAGAAAGGGAAGAAATTAAGATAAATACATAAAAAATACTTTGAAAGATAAAAATTAACACGTTAAAATTTGGCTTTCGATACGCCACGTTTGAATGCAGCTAAGGTTGGTGTTTCTCTTAGTGTGATGTCTAATGCATTCCAGACATCTGCCGCAAAGTTTAGAGAGGTCCAGTGGCCCCATCTTCTTTTAGCGGACGATTTACGAATATTATGCTTAGTTCTAGTATTATAGTTATGATAACTGCTATTGAACGAACAGTGAAATGGGTGCATGAAAAGGTTATTAATTGACTTATAAGTAAAGATAGCTCGGTGCTCAGCCCTTCGTCTTTGCAGAGGCTTCCAGTGTAGTGTTGCAAGTGCGTCGCTAGCAGAAGAGCGTGGGGGGAGATTTAGAATAATTCGCGCAGCCTTATTGTGAAGAATTTGTAGCTCGGTCATAAGAGTAGCGTTGCCCCGGTCTCCCCAAATAATATCACCATAGTCAAAAAGGGGTAGAACAAAAGAGTTAAAGAAAGTCATCCTAGCACTTAGTGGTAGGCAAGACTTGATGCGCCCCAATAAACCTAGTTTCTTGTTCATCTTCAACTCTCAAAAGAACGGAAGCGGATTGGACAATTCTTTAATAGAGTAGGAGAGGAGTCCTAAGAATTTTGAAGTTAAAGGTCGTTTGAGCAAATGGTAACTTTTAACTCTCAAAAGAACGTATACGGGTCTGCAGACGAATCTGAGTATAAATCGGAAGCAGATTTGACGTTGTTTTGGGTAAGGAAGTGAGCTGGGAATACATATAGTCAATAATACAGGTATGACTTTTTTAATACCATAATGAATGGTAGAAGTACATTATAAGCCTTTACATCGTTAAACGTATACGTTCAGCAATAATGGAAACGTGTGGTCATGAAATCTTGCCTACCATAACAAGGGGATTAAAATTGTTTCTCCCTTCCCTTCTTCTTTTCCGGATTGATGATTTTCAAGCTCATGTCACCCAATTGAGATGCATAGAATAATAATTGATGTGAAAATCACTTTGACGGGGTGGTGGTCAAAGATGCCTAGGTCAAAGTAGGATTTTCAGTTGCAAATTAAAATATTCTAATCTTAACTTGAAACGTCACAGCAAGTGAAACGTATTAGAATATCGATCGTGCGCTTTGCTAATTTAGCTGTTAAGTTGTTCTGAAAAATAAAGTTTTACAAATCTTTTATTTGTGTATATTGGATTATTGCTATAGTGACAAAGTAATTTCTATGGTAACTACGATGACGTCATTTTGTGTGTGTACGTTTTGTGCTGGAACACTAGTTTCTGCAATGCTAAAAATATTTTTAAAATAATTTAATAAACGTAAGTCACCATGGTAACAAACATCAAATTCGTCTTCTTGGCCGCCATCTTGAAATTGTAATTTTGAGCTTAACCATGTTAGAAAACACGCAAACAAATTCTATCAGCTTATACTTAAAGACAGACCATAAAAAGAAGAAAAATGAGTTTAAAGGCGTTTTTTCTGCAAAATGGGATTTTTGAATTAATATGAATTTATAAAGAAATTTAATAGCCTGCCCAGTGCAACGTTTTCATGGCTCGTGGAAAAAAACAAGAAAAAAAAGCAATTTCATTGGTTTTCAAGCTTTTCATTTCCCATGAAAATGCTCTGGCTGAGCTTTCATGACAATTTCATGGACCTGGTAAAATACCATGAAAGCCCTGCCATGGCCCTAAAATATGCTTTCGTGATATTTTCACAGTGTTTTGATGGGATTTTCGTGTTCTTCAGATTTGTAGTGATAGCTCGACAACACATATGTCTGCTACCGAACACTGGAAAATAGCTAGGGCGGCGAGCTGTCATTAGCAACAACACACATTAGACTAACTAGACTTATAAATACATTTGACGTGCGACAGGTACGTTAATTGTATTGTCTTGTCTTGTACGTGATTTAGTGGAACACAAGAAACACCACGTGAGTCGTGATTATTATGTGAAATGGCATAATTTATTCTTTGTTTTGCTATATTTATTTTTGACAGTCACTATATATACGCTAGTACTAACAGGACGTAAGATATAGGATTGCAATATTGGATTATAGGGCCATTATCCTCTACTTTATTTCCAATTTGTCAGGTATTCTTCAGGTATTTTTCAGGCTCAGATATTCTATGATCTAAATCACAAGACCAGACTATAAACAGAACCCAATTCATCGTCTATTTGAGTGTATAATTTGGAAGCGATCGAATTTCCTGCAAGAAGGTAAGCGCTAACCAAAGGTTATTTTATTTGTTATATAACACTATGGTTCGCGTGGATCAACTCCCACTATCACTTTGGAATATTTACTCTAGATTCTACAGAATGCTTAAACACTAGCTTAGGAATAGAGGATATTACACGGTCGAGGGGAAATGTGAATTGTATCTTCAAGCATGTTAGTGCAGCGAATGAGTAAGAGATAAGATGGATAGAATTCATATCTCCATTTCTGTTTATTAGTATACAGACACCTATGAACTACTAGGATATCGATTTCTACGATTGTTCAGTTGCTCGTTCACAAAGGTCTTTCCCTAATATTTCTTCGCAACAGTACAAGGATTAGCCTGCATAACCGACGACCTGTCAGCGGTCATTGAATATGGTAATTTGGTAGAAACGTACAATGGTCTTTCACGAAATCGCGCGTTCTGATTGGCTAATCTACATTGGTCTTATTTTCAATTTTAGTTCATTCATCCGCGGATCAAAACAAAAATTGTTTCAATTCGTTTCTTTACAGGTTAAAAGGAAAGGCCTTTTTATCTCCAGAAAGGCAGAATGGTTTAAAAGGTTTGCACTAAAACAATTAGAAGTCTCGGCCTCATGAAATAAGAATTCATAGTCCATTCGGCCTTCGGCTGCATGGGTTATGGACTCGTAGTCCATTCGTCCGAAGAGGTCTAATTGTTAAATAGTCTATGCAAGCGGTCTCTGTCTGCGATCCAGGCAAGGTTATGTCAGTTGATTTGAATTCTTACCCACACGAGCTTCCTTAATAAATGGTCCCCTCCCTGGACACTAATAACAGGGATGTTTTCACCTGACAGTTGTCAACCAAAGGAAGCGGTATTACTTCAGATGAAGGAAACAATTCCTGTGACAACACCAATAATGCTGTAGACTGTTGTCAGCATGTAAGGTTTGATAAAGTCTTTCTAAGATAACGGCGGCCTTCTCAAAATCATTCGGGGTAGTAGGTTCACAGGCTGCTGGAGTAGGTTAAAAAATATCCTCATAGTACTGTTTTACTATGTTCATTTGATAAAATGGATAAAAACGTTATGAATTAAGTGGCAAAAAGGTTCAGAACAGGCGGCTGAATGCGCCGCCTGCCGGCTGGTTTTAAGGAGGCTCAATATTTTAAACGGGACTAAAAACTCCATTAGTTGCCTGGATGTGTGAGAAGTATACAGTGTTTTAGGAGTGTTCAACTTAGAACAAACTTGTACTAATATTTTTTAAACAGTAGTACTACTATAGAAAGAGAAGTCAAGGCAAGATTTATGTGCATGCGCAATTCATGCATAATTCGTTTCCATACTCGTGAAAACTCGAGCATAATTCATGAAACCGACATTAGGCCGAGAGATATTTCCTTAAATTTAACAAGACCCACTTACCTAGAATTTTACACCACGTGTGTTATAAATAGCATTAATATGGGGGGAGGTGAGGTGGCAGATTGTGCTTATAAAGGTGGCATATTTTGCTACAAGCAGTGCTCATATACTTATTTTGAGAAATTGTGCAAAATTATGCCAGAATTCCTAATTTATGTTCCTGACTTCTACTCACAAAATGCCATTGAGTTTGTACTTATGGAAGCAAAAACGACTCCAAATTATGCTTATTATGTTGTTGTATTGTGAACAAATTGAATCTTAAAGTAGATATTTAGAGACTATGGCAATTGACAACGTTTCGTCCGAAACGATCAGACTTCTTCAGGTCAATGAATCGGTCACCAGTCATGCGTACTGACCGATTTCATTGACTTGAAGAAGTCTGATTGTTTCGGACGAAACGTCGTCAACTGCCAAAGTTATTTAGTATAAGATTGATTTCGTTCACATTTCAACAACTAGATGAATAATCTTCACAGTTCATGTTGTTGCATTAATATATTTGTGTTTTATGACGGTTTGCCTCGCCAATGCCCTCGCCACCTCGAAACCTCCTCCCCCACCTCCCCTCCTGTCCTTGGCAGTCCATAATAGCTGTTCGCCTATTTTTATATATAATGCTTTGAATAATTTAACAGCTAACCCGGATGGGACTGATTGACCCGAAGACAAACAATGGCGAGTAACTTGTACAGATATTTGTAAGTGACTTTGGTTCATTCAAGAGCATTTTGTTTTTTTCTCTTCTTCATGGGAAAGAACGGATTAGATTATAAAAAACTTGACTCGGACTTGAAACAAAAATACTGTTAAACCATATAAACTCCAGTTAAGACTTCAATGTATTACTATAATTACTCAAAGATCACAAATAACAACAGACTTTTACAAACAATGAGTATTGGCGACATATGCTCACCGTGTACAGAATTTCTATATAATCAAAGGAATGGATTTTAATATAGAGTTAAAAGATACATAGATAGATGCATGAATGGATGGATGGGTGAATAGATGGATGGATGGATAGATGGATGGATGGATGGAAGAATGGATGGATAGGTGGGCGGATGGGTGGGTAGATGGATAGATGGATGGAGGGATGAATGGATGGATGGATGTACCCATGGATGGATGGGCGAGGGATGGTTGGATGGGTAGATAGATAGATAGCTAGATAGATAGATAGATAGATAGATAGATTCATAGGTCGATAGATAGATTCATAGGTGAGCAAAATTATCCTAGTATTATTTGAAACTTACTAGAACACCTACTACCCACTCCTATTAATATTATAATAAAATCAACCGAGGGTTGACAAAAACAATTTTCCGCGCTGTAAGGTTAGAAGAAAGCTGATGTTTCGAGCGCAAGCCCTTCGTCGGAGCATCTCATATCCTATTAATATTAGTTCGGACATACATGGTGAAAGATTTTGGGTAACAATTTTAATGGAAATCTATATTTGAGCCTCAAGTGAACCTCGTTTCATGAAAATTTATCTAGGATTCAAGTGAACGTCATAAAGCACGAATTACGCAGGAATATGGAAATTATGCGAGCGAAATTTGCGCAAGAACATGTAAATTAATTGAGTTCGAATTAATCACAAATATCCTTCCCCAACTCCTCCCTCTATACTACTAACAGTGAAAGCCTTATAGGAGAAGCGTCTTCGGCTCCCGTTTTTTCCTACCCTTATTTCGTGCCCTTGTCACTTCCTGCGTGCTTTATTGCTGTACGGAGCACGGGAAAAGCTGTTCTATTTGTTACTTACCATTCCGCCGACGCAGTCAATATTTTTTGAAAACTGTTCATTAAAACAATAAATTTGATTTCTATTCTAATCTAATTTTTAGGGAAATGCAGGGATTGGAAATTCAGGATATTTACATTTTACAAACAGGTCAGTTCATGCATTTTGCAGAAAAGAATCTTCTGCCACGTTTATTTCAAACAACAAAGCAAACAAATACAGTATTAGCAAAGTTATGCTTTAAATATGGCCACAGACAGGATATATTTACACATGAATAACTTATGCATTCCAAAGACATTTTCCCCCAAAACTCCAAGCAAACATACATTATAAACATCGGTTTTCTTCGTTAATAGTGTAATAAATGATTATTATTAATTAAAGCTTTGCCTCCGTTTGAGTGTGTAATTGCATGAGCCCGCTATGCCATTGGCTTGCAGCGGTGTTGTTGCGCGCAGCTAGTGATGACTTGCTTCTCGAGTATGGCGCCCTATCTTTTCACAAAATGTTCGTTGTTGCTTATTTACACAACGTGTGCATTCTACGCTTAAAGGGTTCTCTTTACAAAGATGGAATTTGTGGTTGTAAATGTTGTCAAGAGAGTTGAACAAGTGGGAGTTTGGAGCAGTAGAATGGAAATCATCAAGGGAACAGAGAAATAAACGGGTCTGCTTTGAGAAGTAAAGTTTGAAAACAATAATCGCTACGACAGGGATCAGAAATTGGAAAGCAGATTGCTTTGGTGGCACATAAGAAGCAGCCTAAAGCCATTTGAAAATGAAATGAAGATGCGGAGAATATCATGAAGAAGTCGATGACGACTGGCCATCTCCAAATCTCTCTTTCCCTGGCGCTTTTTGTTGTTCGTTCACAAGATCCAATCTAATAATCCAGCGAATGCCCGGTATTAGTCACTTTACTTAGTACATCAACAAATCCATAATCAATCACTAAACACAATATTGTATACCAATCAAAATATCCACAGAAACATCTCGCACGACAAAATAGCACACAAGCAACAAATTTAATTCGATCCATCAAGAACAAACGTTTAATTAATTATTACACGCGATGCCAGACTTGATCTGATACTCAAAGCACGAGTCCGCGCCGGAAGTTGTGAAATAGCCACCCAGAGGTCAGGTGGTAGATATCCCTGCATGATCTGAATGACAAATTACACACTCTCGCGGGTTATACTACTGCTGCAATACCAAGAATGAAATGGATTATTTATTATCCATTGACCTGTACACGAAACCAATGGCGCTGTCGAAGTTGGAAATAAAGTAATTTGGCCACATTGAGTCAAGATTAGCTTAGAATTCAGTGAAATTAGAGTTTCCATCGTGATTGAGGCCTGGGTGTTGCGCTCACAAGTTCATTTTTAAATAGTTGTATAGTATTCATTGCTTGCACAGGGTCGTGAAAGAACTTATCATTACATACAGCTCATCGTTATTCCGTATACAGCACGGGATTAGACACATAGGATTTCACAGAGAATCAATCTCCAGCAAAGAATGCACCAAGCAATACATAAATTGATATTTTTAACACACCTAATATCCACATTTTGCGGCATTTTGTGAATTAGCAGTTGTGATAGAGCCAATGGTTGAAAAAGAAGTGCTCTGTATAGTTTAGTTTTGGTGTCCTAAGGATCAATTTAGTCCAAATAACGCTCAACTTCCAACTTCAACCTTAACTTGGACGTTCTTGTTGTTACAATAAAGTATTGTTCACGCAGTATTTATCACAAAATTTCATTTGTTACAAGAAGCATATACTAACCAAAGTTACTCATCTATCATTTCATAGAGTCATATATTTCTTTCTATGTTCCACTCCATTGATGTGACTGTGTACAATATATTAGAAACACTTACAATCTACATTCAAAAATACTTCACTGGAAAGAGGAACAACAAAATGATGGTGAATGCTTCCAACTGGATTCGCTTTCAGAAACATTTGTACCCTCGATGGATTTTTGTTTTTCGATCAATCGTGCAATGAATATATATTCATGATTGACAAGTCTAACCTATATAATCGCCCCATCTTGTAAATGCGCACAATTTGCTGCAGCTGCAAAGACGTTGATTTTTAGAATATTGAACATGCCCTTGAATTGAGTGCAAGAGTGTTTTGTCCGAGACCTTGTTAAAAAGCTCATGATTACCATTTCAAGTAACCAGTCAGATAACACAAAATGTTTCCCAAACGAGCCAGTTTAAATATTCGGTCAATCATCTCTGCTTCTCTAATTTTTTAAATGTATAACTCTACTGGCATCAACATCCTTCCCTAACAATGACAAAGAACTACCATATTATACTACTTTACTAACTCATTTCCAAGTATGTTTCACAATCTACATAATCATTTTAAAATATAATATATTTAAATAAAATAAATAAATGACAATATATTTACATAATTGGCATAAACCCAATTCAGTGTCATATGACACGAAGCGTGGTCGGCTTGCTATTATCATTCCACCTAATATCAGGAAGGTAATGAAAGTCAGTTTGGCCTCGTCCTCACGGTTCCTTCGGTTCACATCCTTAGCGTGGTTAAGTAATTAATATTTTTTCAAAATGGCGGATAGAAAAAGATAGGTAACTTTGCCGCAAAAAGCCAACAAAGCAGTAAATAGGGATGAGGCTAAAGTCACCCTGTTTTTGGTATTTTAACCATTAAGCGGTTAAGTTGGGGAGGGAGGTTTAGGGGTAAAATTTTTTCTTGGGATTTTGAAATTTCCCGAAAAGGTTTCTAGTAGCTGAACTACCTATTTATAAAAACGCTTATATTTTGAAGTGTAAATGAATTTGTTACCCCTTCCAGATCTTGAGAAAAAAATATTCTTCAAACTTTGAACAATTATGTCGGTCAGATTCTCGAGAATCTCTCTATTAACATTGCATGCATATAGTATTTTGCAGCTGAATCATAGGAAAACAACAATATTTAGTTGGTCTGAAGGGTTATCTGTTTTGGTACGATTTTGTGAGTACTGTATGTCACGTGACATACGCCAATATAGCTGATGTAATTGTAAGAATAAGTTGTTTGTTTGGTTTGAACCTAGTGGCGCGTTGCTAAACAATGTATATAAAATGCCAATATTTACGTCTTTGAACTTCATTCACAAGCCACCACAACATCTGTAGCTACGAGAACTTCTAACTCGCATCACAGTTTTGAAATTTCTACTAATTAATTCCAAGAACTTTTTCATTTTTTAAGTAAGTTAAGATTTTTTACTGGTAAGTACTTGAACCAGGAAGATTGGCTTTCATGAAGGAAATAATTTGCCCATACAACATCCTATGCATGAGGGCGCGATGATACTCGTCATCAAGAATATGCTCTGTATGCATCCCACGACTGGTGGTCTGGGGAGAGTTGTTTGAGGGTACGACCAGTCTGGAAGCCCGAAGAGGGTAGCAGTTGTTATCAGTACCTCTGGAGATCTGGGACGAGCTTTGCTGGAACAGCCAGAACTGATGACGTAACTTGTCATCGATCATTGATTGGTTGACTGCCCACCATCCTCGGTAAGATGTCTGAGACGCACCAGGAATCCGAAAAAACCGTCGCCTCGCGGACAATGTACAACGGACAGTGTTCTTAAAAAACAAGCCATATTGATAATAATTTGAAAGAACAAAAGATGCAACAACAGCTCTTCAGGTCTTGATATTTTAAATAATTTCAAGTATTTTAATTATCTATGGAGTTTTAATTAAGATAGTTTTAGAATTGTTTCCATTTGCTAAAAACTTAAAAAAAGCTCCTTGGTTGAAGTTTGATAAATCAGTTTAAACAGACACCCCCTTTTTTCTCTTTCGAAAAGCATAAAAATAATCCGGTTTTGTGTCATTTCTCTGTCCATAATATTTGTAACATAACAGACATCCTATGAACCTGATTACATCTATTAGGCATTTGATCAATCATGATAATCTTACGTTTTTAGAGGAGCAGTGGATTCCACCATACCAAAAAAGATGGCGGCTGTACATTTGAACACAATGCCTTAACTCAGTGAATAGCTGAACGCGGAAGGCACAAACAACGTTCTGCATGCTAAGTTTGAAGTTTATAGATCTTTCCTGTACGTTTGGAGGAGCGTTTTCATGTTTCTCGCTTGCTATGGGTAAATGTATCAGTCGCCATCTTTTTTGCTACGGTCAATTAACAGTTTTATGTTCACAACAATGATGATCGAGAGTGTTAGACATTTTCAGTCATTCAAGATATGAACTCCAAGAGCATGCACTGTAAAATGTTGAGTGATTGCTCAAAGAGAGCAGTTCCTGTAAAACGAGGAGGGCTTATAAACTAACAGGTTAGAAAAATATGGTAATGGTCATGGTCATGGTCATGGTAACGGTAATGGTAATGGTTTATTCAAGCCCTTTGTAGTTATAACTAAATCAGGTTCAAGGAAATTGCACTCTAAGCATTGAACATGGCAAGGAATTCTTAACACTACACTAGACCTAATTAAACAGAAGGACAAAACGTACAGTTACAAACGAATTAAATCTGACCGTTCGCGTTGCTTTCTTGATCCGAATATATAGTCATTGCATACCGCCTAATATAAGAACAAGTTTATTGAATACAGTAGTGATGAATGTAGAGTTTCTTAGTAATTTCGAATATAGTTGTCTTTAAGAAAGGAGACGGATTAGTAAACAGACAAACTTTCCCCTCCTCTTTGTGGAAATCTATTCGGATTCCAGTCGATGTCAGCCCTCTCATTACAAAAGGTCAGCATGCGACCCGTCCCTGCAGGGGAGGAGTTAACATCTTTCTATTTTTGTAAGATAGATTGGATAGGTGGCAAACAGACTGTCAAGAGTAGTAGCATGTTTTTTAGGCAGAAAATTGAAATAAATATTTCAGAGTGTTTTCAGGATAATTTTGACTAGTACAGTATAGACAGTGACAAGGTTTAATGTTTAAATATCGACATAAAATGTTTAGGAAACTACCGGTGAAGTTCTTTCACTACTTGCAAGAAAATACAGAGGCAGCAAACACAATACTTAGTGAGCTTTCGCGCCAAAACATCATACCTTCACACGAGATAATAACACCGTTGCTATGGCTACATAATAAATCGATCCTTTTGAACTTCTGTAATATATCATCGTGAAATTATCTAGCACTACATTGGTAAAGGTAAAAAGGTAAAGGTTCGATAACGCGGGGAGTGGTTGCCCAATTCTCCCGAACCAAAGGCTCATGTATAAAGCCTCGAAGGTTTGTGGCTCGTGCCCTCAAGAGGTGTCGATATAATAAAAAGAATAATACATGACCACTTGGAGATACAAATTTTTTCTTCCCGTGTTAAGAAATATTTTACTTGTTCGCTGCCCTTACACGTGAAATAAATTTGTATCTCCGTGGGGCCGTGTAATATCCTCTATTTAGACACTTAACTGTTAACGTATTGTTTTCTTTATCACGTAACTTACAAAACTCTACTAACAAAAAAACATTTAATATAATGCGAACACTCTTTTCTTACCTTCCATCTTGCGTTCGATTTGTCGTACAACTTATCAGCAAAGTAAGACACGTTACTGGCAAGCCATTTGTAAATCTGTTCCAGTGTCATCTTCTTTTCCTCAGTTGACAAGATAGCAAAGGTGATGAGGTCAGAATATGATATATTGCCCCACGGATGCTCACGATAGAGTCCGTTTACCTTCATTCCAGGTTTCATTGGTTGTGGATCATGTGATTGCTTTAAGCCAAGTATAATGATATTGTTAGTTACAGTTTTTTGTAACAAAACATTTTTAGTGTATAGAAAGTTATTTTCTTGCAGAGAACTAAACAATAAACTACGGCCGATCGCTAAAGTGATTACAAACATGATTAACGTCAAATATTTTGGGAAGAATATATTTTATGATACAGGATTCTTATCAGCTACTAGAGGAAACTTGAACATTTAGCTATATAAATTAACAGTTTAAACTCTATATAAATGTTTCATGTTTCGAAAATACTTAATATGACAAATTTGTAGCCACGCCATACAGAAACGATAGATTTCGGCTACATGGACCTTTCTACCATAACGGCTGTCTTCAGTGAATCTTAGCAATCAGTTGCAGCTATTTTAAAGTGGGTGGGCTGAATTCCGAGCGTTAAGCACTCGCCATAATTGAAAATTTAGGAATTTAGGCTTTGTAAAGGCTAAAATAGGTTGGTTGCCCTAAATAATTGATCTGAAATCACACAATTTTTGGGAAGACGTTCTTATATTGCTATAAAATTTTTACCGTTTATATTAAACTTCACTTAACAAGGAATAATGAAAACGGTCGGAACAATAGAAACAAAACGTACAGTGGTTAAAACTGTGATCATGAACTTTATTTTCAATTAAATACAGTTCTTCTCGTTGATCATTGTGAGGACTGGCAAGTAAAGGATTCTCCGAAATGCGTCTTACGATCCTCATTGCGAAAAAACCGATTTAGTGGCAATTGCAATAATCAAAAACGAAACTTCGTTTCAGTAACATTGTCGAATGCAGCCATGTCTTTAAGCGTCGAGCAGAAGAAAAAAACTGCTCACTACTGACACTGTGGCCGGCAGAATTACATGAAAAAGATTTATATCAGTCACAGCCTTTCCAATAGCAGGATAGTTCTGATCTTAAGCACTTAGCTTCTGCATTGCATTTATAACGTCTTTAGAACAGCTAATACTTTCGCCTTGGATTATAGTTCTAAGTAATGCCAACTGACTGGGTAACCGATGGATGTTTATATCGTCCCTATGTCATATATATGGTCTTCCAGTATGATCTGTCAACATTTCCATCAGCGCAGCTCGTCATAATGATTCTAAGCATTCCAAGATTAACCCGTTTTTGATATGACACATCAAAAGATCTTCAAAATATATTTTCGAAAACGGTCCCTCGAAGGTAATGGACGTTCAGCTGAGGCGTTTCCAACTGCATGTTTAGCAGTGTGTTATCGGTGTTTTTTAAGAATGGCTTGCCTATAGAAAGCGCAAACCATGCTCAAATTTTATCCATTTACCTCATGACTTGCCGTCTCTGCTGGATAGTGATATGATTCATATCCAAATTGCATCTTCTGCATTATTGGCCCTCGGTAATCTTGAGCATTGCAGCAAGCTTCGGCGTTATATGGTTTTCTTCTGTTCTCTTCACCAATCCGAGACAGTCTTGAGTGGTTTAGTTGGTATTCAGCTCTGGCTGGATACGGGCGATAACGATAAAAACCTGCTTTTCTTTCATTCAGAACACTTATCTTGTGTTGTTCCATTTGAAGTGGTTTGCGTTCTGTTTGTATGTGCTCTGCAACAAAGGTAAATGATGAAATTGAGAAACGAACAAGATATTTATTTCATGATCACACCAAAAATACATCAAACTGTGTTATTTTCTTCAACGATTCACCACAGAAAATCAGAATACAATCTCTTTTTAAATTTAAAGTTCGTTCCTAAACACTACCATGTTTAATTGTTTTCTTAATCAAGTAGTTGTTTTTGTTGGATCTTCATCCGATTAGATAATTACATATACTCAGCACATGAAATAATATAAATAATAGTTATTTTCTACAATTGTAATTCCAGGTATTGTTTACCATGCTGATAGCAGAAGGTAAAAAAAAACAGTTACAGCAAATTGTTCACGTTTTTCAACGTCAGTTCAACAGTCATTTTGATTCAATTTTACCCTTGTTCAACTGTCAAATCCTCTTTCTATACCATAAATCCCTTGTTAAACTATTCATCCGACCTCATTTACTTAACCATTATCCACCTATCAAACCTTTCAATTATTTTACTCAATAAAAGTTGGATAGCTGAATCAGATAGCTGAATAGATGAATAGCCTTAAATGACTTAACAAGGTTCCATTGGCTGAAAGTTAAGACGGTTGTATTAGAGTTGCATAAAAGTTAAATTGAAATCGAATGAAGCTGAATTGACACTGGCTTTTGCTACGATTGGCCTTGCATACTTGATCAATCTATACAAAAGCAGGTTAACAGCTTTTGATGGACATGTAAGTTCATTGACAAAACAGCAAAAGGTCATAAATCGAAAGCTTGCAAAAACTGACAAGTTTACACGTATCAAGCTTACATATATAAGTTTGTTATCGAACTTAACGTCACAAACTAACACTCGTATCACTCGTATCGAGTGAGACACGCAGACATATGTCTGAAAAATGTAGCCCATTTTCTGAAGCCTGAAAAAGTATAATAGAGATGCAAGAGCTAGGCAAGGATTGCCTACAAGTTTTCAAGTAGAATTTTGTATATTTTGTGGTTAATTTGCAACCAAACCATAGGAGACAAAAAAGATTGGTTCTCCTAAAGGCAAAGAAAGGGAGAATTTTTAATGATTAGGTAAATGACAATCGTAACCGTAATTTCAGTGCAAGGTTTTTTCTTATTTTCATTCTTCCGTTGGCTCTGAGGATTGACTTCCAATTTTATTACATGGAAATAGGATATACTACGCGCATTTTGTTTGGTTATTAAGCGGTCTGTATTTCTTATTATGCCAACAGGCATTACTGATTAATAACCTACGCGAGTTCAACAATAACAATTCAAACAATTCAATTGTACACGTTTTGATAATTCTAAGCGAGTCACTATTTAATTAATTGCCACCAGCATCTAAATTGCCTATTGGTTGTTATAATTCAACAATAATTTTTATACTGAAACGCACAATACTATTGGTCAGAATCAATCACATGATGCACTCGCAGGACCACCATGTTTTGATACAGCAGAGCAAATAACCACAGACCAGCAATTGAAATTGTTTCGTTTTAGTTTTTATTAAAAATTAAGCTTCCAGGTTTGGAACAACAAGAAAAGAATACAAGACAGAGCTATCGCAAAACAAGAGTTCAGCAAAATTACTTCATTGCGTTAATCGCTCGCAATTTTCCGCTCCATGAGAACTGAAATTAAAAAGTGTCCACAAAGTTACACATTCGCCCTGTTGACTTTTCGGACACCATTTTAGCCTCGGGACTGCTTAGCTCAATACAAAACGCATTTATTCACTAAATAGAGTTTCAAGTTTTAGATAGTTTATTACATGTACATTGGACAGCAAACTATTGGACTGTTTGCACGTGATCTTGTGTTGGGATATTGGTTTATCAATCATTTGCTATTCACGTACTGGAAGTGTTTGTAGTGACCTTCGTCCATCGAATGAATCATGGAAAACTTCAGGCGCGTTCGCAGCTTTTTTGGCGGGAGAGAGAGGGGGGGGGGGGTGGTGCGTTTTAAGCTTGGCCGGACCTTATGTCAGCAGTTCATAAAATATATTGAACTTTCTTTCCTCTTTTAGACGATTCTGAGCGGACCTTCTTTCAGGTGGGGGGGGGGGGGGTGCACGTGCACCCAGTGCATCCCCCGGCGTACGCGCCTGAAATTAGCAGCGTTTATGTAACAAAAGCCACAGTAAGTAATTTTTTCGGTATAA
>JANSTR010161272.1:0-10022 GCA_025434805.1 Antipathozoanthus remengesaui
GCGGTTACAGATATTCGCCCTGCTGTATCGAAAAATAGTGGCCCTGCGAGCATGCATCACGTGATCGTTTCTGACCAGTGGTATTGCGCGTTTTCAGTATGAAAATTATTGTTGAATTATAAGAATATTTAATGTATAATAATATGTTAAGAGCTAAACTAAATTTGCTACAGAATTATATATAAATTAAATATATCAAAATAATTACATACCAAGGCAAGTTCCACAACACTTTTGAGCCAGGTCCAGCTTGACAAGCAAATAGTACACGGGAATTCCACAAAGGATAAAGAAAAGTGCCAGGGAGCACTCAATTGGTTCTTGGGCAAAAGGTGTGATCAGTAGGTACAAAGCACAGATGGCCACAACTATGGGTATAATGATCCACACCTGTGCAAAAAAATACAGTAAATTAATAAATATTTAGTACATATTAATTAAAAACTATTCAAAGTAACCACAAATTGTTACTTCAAATATTTATGATGCATTGTGTTTTTGTTGCTTCCAATATTTATAATGCATTAACTGTGGCTGGTTTGATCTTGTAAACAAAAATCAATACCAAATTTATGGGTTCCAGCATGTCACTTTGAATTTCCTTAAGTTAATTATAAAACTGTGCAATGTTAACACATTTTTCAAAAAACATATAAATTACACAGTATATGATAATCTAATTAAGTGCATCTGTTAACCCTTTCCCTACTAAACCCCGATTTTCAAATAAACCAAGAATGTCCTAACTTTTGAACCTGTTGACAAACTCTATACAGCAACCATTCATTTTGTTTGTCTTGAAGAGTAGATTCTCAAAATGTTTATTCTTTCATGAAATTCAAAAGTTGACAATTTTCATAAAGTTTGATAAATTTACTAATTTGAAGGGTTAAAGGAACAGAAGAGAAAAAGGAAAGAAGTGGTTTCCCAATCAATTTCTATAGAATGAGGGAAAAATTACTGAAGCAAACTTTGACACTTTGGCAGAGCTCCTATTACTACTGGCAATAAAATGAACTTGTCAAAAACCAGACAGAAAATAGCCCACATGTAAAACAGAAAAATAAACTCCAATGTCCCTGCAACAACTATTTTTTTCTGTGGCAAGTACTTGCATAATTACAATTTAATGACTACAGGGTTCATACACTCTTTAGTAGTCAAAAAAATTTCCAGGACTTTCAAGGGCCAAATTAACAAAAATGAAGGACCTTTAAAATTAAACAGATGCAAACGAGCTCGAGCAAGGAGTGCTAAGAAGGATTTTAGCAATCTTTTCCCATGAATTTGTAGCCAGATTTGTGGCAAACGTGAGAAATTTTAAGAGTTAGAAATTTAAAAAAAAGCCCATGAAACAACCTGATTTTCCAGGACTTTCAAGGACCAAGAGTGATTTTCCAGGCTTTCCAGGACTGGATTTTGACTTTCTATTTTTCCAGGACTTTCCAGGTTTTCAAGGACCCATATGTACCCTGTAACTATGACTGGAGGGAATTAAAATGCCAAAATCAAGGGTTAATTAATCAAAATAATAGTTTGCATCTGACCAAAAACAATATATTATAATTACATTACGCACCTTGTATGGCCTGACAGCATTTGGTCGTTTCCACCTCAGGTAAAGCAGTGCAACGAATATGGCAAAATAGGACAACCATGCAGCAAAGCTGAAATAATTTACCAGGGTGCCGAAGCTGGAAGAATCTGGAATCAGCATGACAATTGCAATGGTATGCTGGAATAGGAAGGAAGTTAATTAGCCAGACCAACTCTCAATGTTCTACATGTATAACATGGACAGACAGACAGACACACACACAGACAGATTGATTTAGCTTTTTCAGCCAATTTTATGCCAGCATATTGAGCACTTTTTCCTTTTTAACAAAATGAATTCACTCAGACAGTTTTATTTATATGTCAATGGATTGAACTTGTTGTGCTCTTTTGGCATGTGTACTTTCTTGTGAATTAAGAATAAAATATTAGGCTAATTTGACAGGGATGTTTTGTCTTGTGTATTCAAGTAGAGGTCAAATGAATTCTCGTTTCACTTTCCACATATTATGACTCTGACACAAGGCTAAATTACACAGTTACATTGGAATTAAACTAGTCTTCTAACTTTGTAAATTAGAATAGTGTATTTGATACTATACTTACCATGAAGCAGATAGCAGCAATTGGAGTAGTACGAGTCTTCTGGATTGTGGCTAATAAACTAGGAAAGTGGCCTTCTCGTGCAGACACATACACCAGCCTAACAAAGAGACAGCCGGTGGTGTCAGTTAATATTTATTTACTGTAATTTCTGAATGTTACACAGACACTAAGTTTTGAAACCTCAAAATTTGACAGCTCAAAAAGCATTTCCTTGAACTCAAAATATAGCAGCAGATATTTGCATGTACAGTATTGCTTCAAAGTCAAAAAAATTATCAGTTACTTAGATGATAAAGGAAACTTATAGTGGTTGATCGTGAGCTCAGAACTTTTGAAGTGGCAAGTTGATGTCTGGTTGCACTTCCAGTAAGTCCAGTTCATAGTTTCAATCAGTGCAGTGTAGTGTGGTATATCTAAAGCATTGACAATCCTAATGGATATTGCTATCTATGTCTATATCTAGACCAATTTGATTTGTTAAGGCACTGATTTCATGTTGAAATTCTTTGGGTTGGTCGATCAAAAAAAAGAGTGAAAAGAGAGTGAAAATAAAAAAATGCAAATTTACATAACTCATTCCATGTATCAGAAAAAATGCTGAAACTGCAATGGCTTGTAATTTTCGTAACTCGCCTAGTAGTAAATTTTGATAAAATATATCGTTCCTTAAGTTACAAGGAAGTTTGATTTCATACTTGTGTATGTTCTCCATGCTCCACCGGTTTTTAACGAATCAGGAGTTTGTCACACAAAGTGCACTGACTTCATAAAGAAAGAAAGTGATCTTTTAAAGAATATTTTGTACTGTTCTGAAGTGCCCCATCCTTTTCTACTGTAGTTTTCATCATGTTAGAAAAGTGACACTGTTGTACAATTAGGGGATTATTAAATCTGCACATTCTTTTGCTCATTTTAAATTATTGCATATGGGCTCAGTCTTGATTCCATCTCAGTTTGAGCAATTTTGGTAGGGGCGGCCAGCCAGCCGGGAATCCTGAGAAGCCTCGACTTCATGCAATCTTGCTGGCTGTGTTTGTTGAGTTAAGATATTTATCATAACAAATCATAACAACAGGAAAAGTTTTGTTGTGTTTCACTGAGTTTCGTGTCAGACCTTATGGTGAGTTTCGAGCAAGATTCTGCATGTCATTCATTGCTTTCCAGCAAATACAATTCCCTTCATGACCTTCAGCACAAGGACACAGCTTAGAACTACATCCTTTCGCCAGCTTGAACTCTCACAGTCAACATTGTGTTGGAAGAATGAAAACATAGACTCGATAAATTCAACTTCAACAGACTCAGAGAAGCTCCGGTAATGTGAGTATGGTCATTATTTATATGTTTACACTATGTCAGCAAAAATAGATCCTGAGTTATGAAATTTACATAGTGAGCACCCACAGAATATCTCCGGCTCTCAGTTTCAGTGTCAAATCTTGCATGAATCAGCCACAAACTTCACATGTCTCGGTGATATCTACTGATCAATTTTCCCAAAAAATAAAATTCTGACACTCCTGGCATGTATTTCTCATTTGGCAATTCCCAGTGATTAAATATATTTGTTGCAGGCTCATTAGAGTTGTATTTCCATCTGTGATTCTTGTCAGTGTCACGTGTAGTTGTTTGATTGTTTTGACATGTTTCTTGTGCATTCCACACCGGGTGTAAACTGTAGTTTATTTTCAAACCAACAAACGTATTATTGATACTCGGGAAATATTCAACAAAATGGATATTCAGAAACTTGATTATAAATGGAGAATGAAAAAGTAAAAGGTACAGTATGTATCTTGCAGCTCATTAATATTAATGAGAATAATATATTATCATTCTTATGAGCTTCTGAATTTAGGTTTCTAGAGATTGTGTTTTCTAGGTGAAGATCTGAGGTCTAAGTTTGCTATATGCTATACACTTTGGCATCACTTTCTAAAGTCAAACGCACTTTCCTGATCTAGAGCTGATTACTTCTAGTCAGAGGAAGTCAGAAAGAAAATCAGAGGAATTCAAACTGCACATACACCACAACTGAACTTGAACATATTTTTTTATGTCCAGAAAAGCTTTTCTGTTCCTTCTGTGAGTTCATCTGAAACAAACCTTTCTTATCTAGATCTGACCCTGAAGACAAGATTATATTATTTTATAGGTATTTTTCTCTTAGTTAAAGCAGTTTATATTATTTTGATTTTCTGCTAATTTTTACTAGAAAATTTTATTGCCGCTGAAAATCCAAGCATGACATGCCAGACTCTTTTGTTCTTTAACTGGGCGCATATTGCTGTGTGTAACTTGCAAATAAATACATAAGCTGCACTTACAGCCATACTGTGAATTATATATATGTGGGAACTATATGTGGTTTTATATTACCATCAAAATTTAGAACAACAAAAAGATAAAAATGGGAATTGGGATTTAAACAAGATACTATAACTGTAGGTGAAAATCGAGACCACAATTTTTATGTTGGATTTGCATAACTGAGGGTCAGTCAGATCAGCTGCCCCGACATATTAAATTGGTCTGGTCTTGCAGATAGAAAAGACAGTTTGATCAACCACGAGTAACAGACAATACATTCTAACTTTTGGATTGGAGAACAACCATAATTTTTATATACCTTGCACCACTGAAGCCAAGGCCATTGACACAACCAAAAGTGGAGCAGGCCACAAAGATTGGAATTATCCAACTCATTACTCCCAGCATCTGGTCACCGACAGACTGTAATGGGTAAACAAATAAAAAGTTAGCATCTGTCTTAACTTCAGTAAGACAAGTTAAAGTTCTCCAGAATAATGAAGGCAGAAGTAGTATGAAGAAACTAATACCAATATTTATTAGACATGTAATAAATGAAGACAGATTTTCATAAAAATAAACATCCAAAAATTCATACACTTGTCTGACTACTGTAGTCTTGTAGCTTCACTAGTTACAATAAATATTGTAACTCTTGAACTAAAAACAATTTCAATCAAACTTTTATTATTCTACATGCAGATCACACAACACAACAAAAGTAAATGACGCAAGTTTTAAAATAAATTACCATAGCAACAGCACCAGAAGTGAGGATTCCAACTTTGCCGACAACAGTAACATAAGCGATGTTGGTCATTAAGTAACATACAGTTACGAGTGGAATACCAATCATTAGTGCCCTTGGTAAATCCCTGTTATGGAGATATTAATCTTGTATTAATGACAGTATTAATTCAATAGATTAAATTTAGAACTGGAAATCAACAGTAGTTGAATAGTACATGATTACATGAATTTTCCTATCTGATAATATTGAATATAAGTTCATCTGGATCATTAATCTGTGATTTTATTCATTGGCGTTTCTCACAGAAGATACCATTTCTAAAAGCATTATAACTGCACAGCAACTGCTTTCAGGTTTGATTCAGAAAACAATGTTTAATCGAATCACTTTTCCGTGACTTCAGTATCATTATGAACATTAAAAGTTACACAGTCAGTACGTTAAAATTTATTAAAGAACTTTCTAGAAAGAAAATATGATTTATAATTCTTTGGAAATATAAAAACACTGGTACAATTAACTACTTATTAACCGAGAGTGAGGTCTTTACGGGAAATATCAAACTGAGGCCGTGCTGTATTGAACGAGCGACAGCAAGGTCAATGCGTCAAGGACGAAGTTTGATATTTTATGTAAAGACCGAACGTTCGAGGTTAAAAAGTATTCTATTATATGGCCTTTATTTGAATGTGCAAGAAGACATTTTTTGCTTTTCACATCCGGGTATGCGCGCGCGTAAGTCATTAACAATAAATCCGTATTGCCCGTGAGCATTACGGGAAATACAGACCTGTCAAGAACCAATCAGAGCGCGCGTACTATCGTGGCCATATAATAAGTTAGGAATATTCAGCCGTTGGTGGGGCAAAGATCAGAGAATCAAAGTGATGACCTACTCCCCGTTCCTTGCTCCCTCTTTCTCTTCTTGTTTCCAGTCTCTACTTACCTAAGTTTAAATTCATTCTCACATCTATCTCTTCTGCATGGTTATATTTGCTTAACCTACCGCGATTAAACCATTTGTCCCATCGTTTCGTGATCGCGTCAATCGTTTGTTCACTTGTAAATTAGGCAAGAAGACAAAATGACTAAGTTTTACTTCAGGTCATTAAGTATTTGTCATAAATGTCCTTCCATTTTATTTGCTTGCATGTGTTCAGTTGGATAATCTGTTCGTTGCAGCTCTGGATCCTACACTTGTCAGGGTGATACCGTTTAGCCAGTTCGCGATAGATTTTTCCTACTGTGGAGAATACTTCACAACCTTGGTAATCTTTAAAACATGCTTGGAGATCTTGCCAGTGTGATGAAACAGAAAACAAATCCAAGCATCTATTAACTGTCGTTCGTGGCGGTAGTTCGTGTTTCTTAGTTTCTTCAGCACGCGGGTGAAGAAAACAATATTTCTTGATAAATGGCAAGCTATCGTTGGAAAGTTGTTCAGCTGTGGTATTGAAGGCGTCTGTTATATTTTCACGAGCAGCTGCTTTTCTTAACCAATTCACAGCGAGTGTATTTTGAAACGCCAGAGCGACATGCAAAGGCGTTCTGTTGTAATTGTCCAATATGTCAACGTCGAGGGGAACTTTAGACTGAGATGCAAAATAGCTGAAGTTAGCAGCAGAATTACTAGCAAGCCAGTGGAGAGGAGTCGTCTTCCTTCGACCAGAGATCGCACTTAGGTTGGCACCAGCGTTTAAGAGTTCGCTGATTACGTTGGGCTCCTGGTTAGTTGCTATAGCGACGACTAAAGGTGTTAACTTCAACCAACCGCAATAAGCATTAACATCAAGATATTTCAGAGTCGTTGTTAAGAGGTGATGATCACGCGACGTCACAGCCATGTTTATCAGACAGCTGCTGAAGTTCTTTGTATCAGTTTCGGGAAGCGGAAGAAGACAAATATCAGAACTTATTCCAGAATTGAGACATCGTATTATTTGGTGTTCCGATGATTTCGAACCACGCTGAAGGAAAGCCTCTGTAAATTTACGATACTTTTCCTGAAACTCATCCCGGACTAAGGCTTTCTGCGTCCATTGCTTAGGAAGGCCCAACCGGTACGACAATAGCAGCGAAGTCAGCTCTGGGGTAAGGAACGGCTGTTCTGACTTCTCTCGAAGAGCAGTTTTCTCTTTCATTTTGGAACTGTCATACTCGGGTTTCCTGTTTTTTTCTCGATCTTGCTCGAACTCTTTTAACCAGTCTTTTTGTTTATTTCCTGGTTTAGGTTGTGTCTGTAAGGTTATTTTCTCGGCATCTAGGAAAGGAACTTCGCAAGCTTTCAATTTCATATCATCCACACTAAACGTCTCGTCCTCATGATGTCGTCTTGCGATTGCTTTCTTTATACGATCAACTACTTCGCTTGACTCCTTTATGAAAGTTGAACCTGGATTTGTAAAATTTACACCTCCATGGACTCGAAAAGATATTTTTGTCCCGTCTGTTTGCTCTCCAGATCTCATAAACTCATTCTTGTATGCTTTGACTACGATGACATTGTTAAGGGACGAAATGACATCTGCTACCAGAACCTCTTCCATGTTAGCAAGATCAACCTTAACTCCTAACTCATATACGACCTGTGCTAACTGTTTTGCTATGAATGCTTGCTTTAGTTCCTGTAACTCTGGAAATATTAGCATCAATTCGTCCATCTTTGAGTTCAAACTGTCCACAAACCGCTTCTTGCATTCTGCCGCAGTACCGTAGTCCTTCAATCCGGTTGGATCGTTCACATCGGGCCGTTGTCGCTGAATCTTCACCTCGAACTGCACATCTTCAATCCAGACACCTTTGTCTGATTTCGAAAGTTCAAGGTTGCTACATACAATCCACAATCTATGCCAACTATTTTCTCCAGACTGCTGTTCATCAAAACAGTAATCAACAGAGCTTCGATAGCCAGGTATGCTGTTACCAACCCCATCAATATTGTATGAAAGTTTCTTTAGAAGCCAATCAGCTTTAAAGAGTACCTCTCCAAGGGCGAACTGCTGCATTTGTGAAGGGTAATAGACCTTTTTTAACATGTCACCGGAGGGATTCATCCGATCGAGAGGATCAAGCGAAAATGCAAAATCTATTAATCCGTACTTATGAAACATTTTATAGTAAAAAGCGAAATATGAAGCAAAAAACCGACCGGCCTTCAAACCTGGCTGATTGCTTGCAGTCCCGACTAAGTGAACAGCGTGCGATTTCTTATCAAACATTAATCCTTGTATGTTGTTTAAATTTTTTATGTGGGTTAAAAAATTCTGTAGTTTGTGTTGGATAAGATTATCCAAACGCATATTCTTCAATGCCCACATTAAGAAGCCGTCAGTTCCTTCACCTTTGTGCAACCTAAATATCTCCAGTCCTGCCTCGAGGGCGTGATGACAAGAACTGTTTGAAAGAAGTCCTTCCAAAAGTAACTTTACTTCTTTAATGTCCCACTGTCTTCCAGCTCCAAATTCCTCTCTTTTGATCCAAGGAGTTCCATTGATGTTAATGATTCCGTGTCGTTGTAGATGACGTAATGGCTTCGAGGTCAATCTACTGGTATATGAAACTAGATCGATACCACTCTTATCACAGCATTTTAACAAATGACTGCTTCCATCAGTTGTTTGAGCCAACAAACTACATGTAGCGCTACTCGTAACAAAATCGGTATTCAATGTTTCTCTTTTAGACAAAGCAGACAACCCCACCACCATATTTTGCCTTTCATTGTGAGCCAACTGATCAATGTAGTCGTTTATAAGTTCAAATGGCTTCGTGCCACTTGTTTGTAAACTGTCGGAAACAAGGTGATGGAAACTAGATATGTCTCCAGTGAAAATTGTTATTGCTAAGTCAAACGGTATAAATCTTTCTATTCCCTCCTTAAACTTGTTATAATACCGCTGAAAAAAGCTCGACGTTTTCTGTAGTACTCCACCAGGGGAGCCAACAAAGTTTTTAAAAGCATCCATATAAGAATTGCTTTTGGGCTTTACTTTCTGACTTCTTTCCCAGAATTCTGCTGGTTCGCTCAAAAAACGCTTCCAAAACAGCTTGTTCTCTTTTTCCAAAAGCTTGGGGTACTTGCATTGACTGCAATACATTTTATATTCCCGTTTAACCATTCCTAGGTCTCTATTGAGAAGAGCTTTTTGAAGCCTGCGAAAATCGTTTAAAACGCCTCTTAAAGAATAGTCTGTTGCAATCTCTTTTATCTCTAACTGCAAGTCCTGCCATTGTTCTTTGCCGCCTAAGTGCATTTGAGCTCTTTCTGCCGCACGCTGAATATCTTTTCTGAGGAGCTTTTCAACTTCCTTATCAGACATTCCACGATTTTGGAGACTTGTTGCCATTTCCTTTGAAAGCTTGTGTTGATATCCAATGCGCCATTCTTTTTTAGCAGTCATGATAGGGAACCAGAGTTTGCGAACAGTATTGAATCCTGTGTTGCTGTCCTCGAGATTGACTTCCTTGATGTATTTCAAGAATGTTTCTCTCAAATCAATGATGTTTTCCTGTTGCTGCACGTAGAAATGTAGAAGAAATAGTAAATTAGCTCACGTGTTTGTTTGCAAACTAGTTATTATTATTGCCAGCCGACAAAAGCTTACTAATAACACTGCTAGACAACGAACGTACACTTATATAATAGAGGGAGTAACCATTAAGGTTTGGCCGCTCAGCACTGGTAGATACCACTGGACTTCCGGAGGTCGTGGGTTCGAATACCACTGGGGTCAGAGATTTTTTCTCTTTCTCCGTGTGGGGCCCATTTCCTTTCTAGGGCTATCGCTCAGAAGGAATT
>JANSTR010161283.1:0-10021 GCA_025434805.1 Antipathozoanthus remengesaui
TAGTACAGACCCCCCCCCCTGGACGTTCGAAGGTTAACTCTGTACTGTCGCAATTTGTAATAAAACTTGTCGCAGTTTGTAATAACGTACCTGTCGCAATTCGTAATAACGGTCGTCGCAATTTGTAATAAAGTGAGCTGTTGCAATTTGTAATAAACTTTTCCAAACAATATTTTATCAATGTTTGGTAGCCAAAACTTTAATTTGCTGACATGTCTTATGAACAAAAGCAAAATGTGCGGGATGATGACGTCACAATTCACGTGACTAAATCAAAACTTCTCTATTTCTCTATTTTTAATTTTTTGCCTCCATAATACAAGGTTGGCGTCGATTGCGGCCCAAGATGAAACAACTCTCTCTGACGCCAGAACCGAACCACTGTGCTTCTCTGAATCCGAGCGCGGTCTTTTACTGGTACAAATTGCGACAGGTACGTTATTACAAATTGCGACAAGTTTTTTTACAAATTGCGACAGGTATTACAAATTGCGATGTTATTACAAATTGCGACAGTACACGGTAAATACAACCAAGTTTCCCGCAGCCTCTTTAGAAACCAAGGAACAAGTATGTTAACCAACCAAAAATAGTTAATTCGGGACGTGTTATAAAAATGCAAATTTTAAAACACTTAATTATGCCAAAGTCGAAACATGCAATTAACGAAGGTGAGAATGATGGCGGCTGTCAAACTCACGTGGACAAAAACAGCCCGAGAATTTTATAGAATGGAAATACGTTCGGATTGCCGGAACACCAAAGAAAGTTGTGAAAAGAGGCACAAAATCGAAAAAAGAAAGCCCACGTGATTACTGTAGAATTTGTAAGTGTAGTTTTTAAACACAGTTCAGGTGTTCAGCGGACAGTTTATTCAAACTGTCAGGACAAAAAGAGAGAGTGTCTGCTTGATCTTGGCAAAAGCTTGTGCAGAGCTCGAATTTTCTCTCTTGAATTCTCCAGCGTTCTCGGATCGCGTTTGCCGCCTTTGCGGCACAAAGATCAAAAATGGTTTTGAAATCTGTGTATTTCTGAAAGAACACATATTGTCACTGACTGAATAATTACAATGAGGGTGGCTCAACTTCGAGTCGGATAAGGAAGAAGAGCTTAAGAGGCAATTGCTTTCCACTATCCGCACCAACACGAGCATCGGACAAGGCAGATAAAATAGCGAGAGTGCATTTTTAGGAGGGGGGGGGGGCAAGCGGGGCGCGAAGGGAATCCTGGACTTTCTGTTCCTTCCCTTCCCACAGTTCCTCTAGCCGACGACTGGATACGAGTCAGGAGAGACGGTGAACTCCTGTTTTTAAAATTTCTTTACTTATTGTTTTTTATCTGGGGGGATTTCCTTCTTTTCTCTCCATCCCGATCTACAGCCTTGTATTACATATCATTTCGACTCCTTAAACGAGCCTTAAGAGTTAAGAAACAGTTGTTCAAGAGACGCATAATCATATTCAGTTCAAGTATTTTTCAAACAGAAACACTCCAGCGAAGTTAAAAGAATCATAATATGACAAGAATTTCAAATTTGTGTATTGAGAATCAATTGTTGGGAGTCGACATACACAGTAAGTTAGACTCGCACGAATTTTTAAGACTTATGTTTATTAAAATCCCTTCAGTGTGAACTCACTACAATAGCACACTGGCGTTCAACCTTATATCCCTGGTAAGTCTGGTAGCTGAAGTCTTCTCACTAATAAAATCGTGGTTAGCCAGGGAAAACCTGAAAGGCAGAATAGCAAGCAATGTTTTAGTTCCAAACTAGACAAACAAACTATCCTTTCTTTGACTACACTTTGAACCGTAAGTGACTAAATGAAGAATCATTGTTGTTAGCGAAGTCTCATGCATGAAAAACTAAGCCGACATAATTCACAACTTACAGGTCATAAGGACTGCCTGTTGCTACTTATAGCTGTCGATGTCGTGAAAGTTTGTTTAAAATGCTACTAAAATGTTTTTATTTCTTTAAATAACTTGACTTTCCGCGCCGGAAAGTTAGCCACTGCTAGAAATTTTTAAATTGTTTTCATTAGCTCATTATTTATATTCTTGGCCAAGGAATAAAGCCGACATTGGAAAACTTTTCAGGCAATTAGGATTTGTGTAACTTGTAAGATTTTTTTAAGTGATACGTGTTCAGTTAATTTATTATCATTATCAATATCAATTTCGTTATCGTTATCGTTATCGTTACCGTTACTGTTACCGTTATCGTTACTGTTATCGTTACCGTTACTGTTATCGTTATCGTTACCGTTATCGTTACCGTAATCGTTACCGTTACTGTATCGTTACCGTTATCGTTACCGTTACTGTTATCGTTACCGTTACTGTTATCGTTACCGTTACTGTTATCGTTACCGTTATCGTTACCGTTACTGTTATCGTTACCGTTACTGTTATCGTTACCGTTATCGTTACTGTTATCGTTACCGTTACTGTTATCGTTATCGTTATCGTTACTGTTATCGTTACCGTTATCGTTATCGTTATCGTTATCATTATCACTACTATTATAAATTGCTTAAATTATTATTATTATTATTATTATTAATATTATTATTGTTAATATTATTAATATTATTATTATTATTAACATTATTATAATTACTTTAATTACTACAATTACTGAATAAACTTACTTGACAGCAAGTTTCTGGTGCAGGACAGCCATACATGTTAATCGGAAAGGTACCAGGTGGACATGGTGGAAGAGAACAAAACGTTGCTGGAAATGAACCACAGCTGCTCCTCTTGATCTTTGCTGGAGAAGCAACGCGTATTTTAATGTAAATATTCATATATGCTTTGGTCATAAAGGGTGCTCGGACTGTCTCAATGAATTAGACAGGAAAAGAGGGTAATCCACTTCTAAGCCCCTCCCGCCTCCTCCACCGCCTGATTTTAAGACCCCCTCCCCTCCCTTCTTCCTTGGACATTATTCTGGAACCAGCAGATATACTATCTGAGAAAAAGTAAGAATTAAATTGAGACAATCGTACAATAATGTAGAAAGCTGCTAAAGTACATTATTCGTGTACACAACAAACAGAGATGGTGTTCAAGAAGGAACAGCACTCCAGTAGTAGTGCTTTCCACCATGCATGTCTACAACATGACAACATGTTGAATAACTGGACTTGTCAACAGGATCGAGTTCTCTATTGGTTGCCAATTTCTCCCTTTGCACATGTTTGGCGTAAAAAGGACTGTATGGAACAAATGTGATATGTTTTAAATATCAAAACTTCCGGGCTGAACCTTTGAACTTTGTGGAGGATCATGCGAGTATGGCTTTCAAATAACTTCCGCTCCGTTGACTGTGATAAATTGTTTAACTTATTTATTTTAAAAACATATTGGTCTGACTAGTAACTGTAGGTGTATAACAAATTTGGATTTTAGTTTCATTTGTGCGTGTAGGATTTTTGTGCGTGTAGGATTCAGTTTGCTTCAAATCTGTCAGCTAAAGCTCATGTGATTAAGTTCATCCATCCGTAATAGAAGCGAGCATAGACTTTGCTTAAGTTTTCTGCGCGTGTGTTAATTGACTGGCCACGGCTTGCACATGGTCTATTCGTGCCAGTACCAGTACCAGTCAAATATACAGTCCCCTTCCCCCTCCACACACACACACACGCACACACACACACACACACACACACACACACACACACACACACACACAAACACGCGCTTTTAAATTCACGGCATCCACATAGATCGAAAAAGATTTTTGATGTAAGTTAGGTGGTACATTTGTCATTGTGACAAAATAATACACGTCGTATGAAGTTTTCAGAAAGGCAATTGATACAAAAGCGTAAAAATTATTTAAAAGAAAAATGTGAGAAGACAAGCAATACAGGTTGCAATGGTGATAAATTCCCATCATATTTCCTACTTGTGAAGTGAAATCTTTTCTAACCAAAGAAAATTAATATTTTCTTATATATTAGAGTTCTAGAATTATTTTTTGGTATTTAAATTTAAATATTAAATAAACAGCAAGGTTCTGAATGTTTTCGATGCGGTGGGTTGAATTTCCAAATTACTCAAATGTATCATTTTTTCTTCCTTTTTTCAGTTATCGGATTGAACGATCAATGTTTATTTGCAAATTGTAATATTTTGAAGAAATATTGGGTTTGCTAAATTAGAGCACATAAAAAGAGCAGTGACATGCATGAAATATGAAGTTTATTCGAACTCAAATCCGAATCATTTCAGCGCTATCTGAATCCGTTTAGGTCTGACATTTGTGTACAAAAGAAAACCTGTTTAAACAACTTTCAAATCAATTTCTTTTTATTCTTTGGCACATGTTCTTTACATGAAACACAGAGTGACAGACGATATGTTCCTTGCTGTATTCTCAATGTAATCTGTACCTTCACCCTTTTCATCAAGGCGGTGCAGCGGTACTCTGGCTGTTACCCGTTCCGTAATAACAAGAAGAACAAACAACACGGTGCACAAGAGCAGAGTCCGCTTCATGATCCAAGAAACCAGCGAATGGAGAAGGACTGATGAAGGAACAAATGATTATGAATGAGACTGTCAAAGTGAAGTTGGTGGCATTTGTCATATGGTACTCGTTTAGAATTTTAGCACGTTTTTTTCTCTTGACCGCGACTGTGTGTTTTAATTATTACGAATTGGATAAATATTAATAAGTCTTTCATCTGAGAACTACTACCAACACTTCGTTTCTTATGGGAGCTTTTGAACAATGAGGCTAAGATTTGCCTAAAATTTAAGAAATACTAAAAACAAATCTAAAGCAGAGGGAATAACTTATTTTAAAAATTCCATGGTTTCAGTCAGGTATAGTGATAAAAACGGTTGAAATGTGTTGACACTGACTAAAAAATCTTTAAAGTAGAGAACGTTTGTAAAAACCTGTAAAAAGACTAATATAAATGGCGTTGTGCTAAAAATATATGCGGAGACCCTGCGGATAAAAATTAAAAGAAGCTAAGACTGATTGTTTAAAATTCTATAAATGTGTGGCACGTGAATATGTTCGTTAATTGAATTTGGTTCGCGAATAGAATGCCATGCCTCTAAGTATAGGCGGCCGGACCATTGTGTGGCAGTGGTCAATTATTTCATAGTTATAAACTATGATTATTTAGACGAGTTCCAAATCAAATTCATGTTGTGTTTGAGTCTGATGTTGAGCCATGAGGGAATTTGCCTCGTCAACGTCTTGTCTTTATGGCAGGATTTGTTTTTTTAGTCATTGTCAACACATTTCAACTATTTTTAAATCATTTATTGTCTTATTGTATTGGTAATGTGCTAATTTTTGTTTCCAACTACCTTTTACATCCCATCACGTGTACTGACTGATACATTTAGGAATATTTGAGGCTAAAAATAATACTTTACTTAAGAACCTCCTGCAGCTCCGAAATTAAACGTTTTTATAAAAGAAATAGTGAATGGTGTAAACGTACAAGCCATATACAAATGCAGATATTATCTCAGTGGACGTGAATTATAAAATTCTCATGCAAGATCCTGCTCTCTTGTACAGTTGTGCAATAATGTTTAGTACTTCTAAAGGATGAAAAGCTTGCCACTACTATAACCACCCTTAACCACCTCTAACCACTCCTAACCACCTCTATCCACCCTTAACCACCTCTAACCACCTCTAACATGCCATATATTTGCTTTTGAAATCTGTTCTGTCGGTATTTAAAACATATTTATGAATATAACAATGAAGTTTTGTGGCGCTTTGTTAAATTTTTATTAATGCAAAAAAAGGTTTGAATCTGAAAGTGGATTCTATTGTTCAACTTTAAGAACGTCTCTTGGACCATTTTTCACTGAGCTACGAGCATTTGATATGTTTTGCGTTGCAAGGAAACAAACAATATGGACTGGCATTGTCTTCTGTCGTGGCACGCAACGTCAGTGTGTTCATATTTTCTTCTTTTGTAGAACTATCCAGGACATATTGAATAGGAAGATAGAGTTTTGAAAAATGTCTTTTTAAGAAGAAGCCAAAACTGAGATTATAGCTTTGTTGTATTCTTTCGTTTTTATATTGAGGAGAATAATTTTCATAATAATGGTTTGTATTATATTAATACTTGAGTTTCAATTAAAGCTAATGTAAAAATTCGTAAAATAAATTAAAATATATTCAATAGCTATAGATACTCTGTGTAATAGCAAAAGTTTGCAAGCACTGCTAATCTTAACTGAATCTAATCAACAATACACAAGTGAAGCCTCGGCGTGGTCTGATATCCGAAGACAATCAAATGATTGTTCTTAAACCTTTTGTTGTTGTATTAAATATTTTGTTAACAGGAAATATATTTCAATTGCTAAGTTGTTTCTACATGAAGAGCATAAAAGGCTGAAATCAGAATTGCAACGAAGAAAAATAAAATGGTGCTGTTGTTGTTTTTTTGATAAATATACATTCAGTGTAAACAATCTTTTTTCAGTTGAGCAATCGTTTTGGTACAAATCAGTTTGGTTTGAAGCCTTGTTTGATCTCTCGCCTTAAAGTAGTACTACGTGGCATTCAAAATAAATTAGGAATTGTTGGCGTGACTGCTACAAGAAAATAGTTTGTTAAAGTTAAACTGAAAGCTTTTAGGACCCATTCGAGAAGATTGAGGAGAATTAATTGAAGCAACAAGTAAAATTTATATCCTTTTAGTGTGAATTATCTAGCTTCGTTTTGTTTGGCTTGTCTGGAAAAACAATTATACCAACATTTCAAATGCAAGTTTAATATATATATTTTTTTTCAATAGAAATAAAGCTGCAAATTAATTAATTACTGACGGGAAATTATAAATTTATTAAAAGTATTACATTTACACTCCGTAACGTTTTCCAATTATGTGCCAACTTTTGCATTTATACAAAATTATTTATTTTTATCCTCTCTTGATCCCTGTATGCCAATATTTGCTTTCGACTGAATTTGTTTCTGTCGGTATTTGAAACTGATCTTTAAGAATAGAAGGCATGAAGTTATGTTCTGCGTTGCAAGGAAACAAACTTTATGGACTGGCAATGTCTGCTGTCGTGGCACGGAACGTCAGTGAGCTCATATTTTTTTCTTTTGAAGAACTATCCAGGATATATTGAATACGAAGATAGAGTTTTGAGAAATAAATGTAGCTTATAAGAAAATGTAGGCTAAAAATGGGAATATAGCTTTGTTCTATATCTTTATTTTTTTATTAAGTCAGTTCTTTATAAAGTTGTTGGCTTGATATTTTCACTGCGTACCTCGTAGCCAGTTCTTTATAAAGTTGTTGACTTGATATTTTCACTGCGTACCGCGTAGCCAGTTCTTTATAAAGTATTCAACCTTGACTTGGTATTTTCACTGCGTACCTCGTAGCCAGTTATTTATAACGTCTTCAACATTGTTGACTTGATATTTTCACTGCGTACCTCGTAGCCAGTTCTTTAAAAAGTATTCAACTTTGACTTGATATTTTCACTGCGTACCTCGTAGCCAGTTCTTTATAAAGTCTTCAACATTGTTGACTTGATATTTTCACTGTGTACCTCATAACCAGTTATTTGTAGAGCCTTCAACATTGTTGACTTGATATTTTCACTGCGTACCTCGTAGCCAGTTATTCATAGAGTCTTCAACATTGTTGACTTGATATTTTCACTGCGTACCGCGTAGCCAGTTCTTTATCAAGTCTTCAACTTAGACTCGATATCTTTATTGCGTACCTCGTATCCAATTCTTATTGCAGTTCAAGTTTGAATTAATATTTTCAATGCGTACTGCGTAGCTAGTTCTTTACACAGTCTTCAATTTAGACTCGATATTTTCACTGCGTACCGCGTAAACAGTTCTTAATATGGTTCAAGTTTGAATTAATTTTACTGCGAACTGCATCGACAGTTCTTACTTAATATTCTCTTCAACTTTGAAATAACATTTCCACTGCGGACCGCGTAGCCAGTTTTCGTACGTAGCGAGTAGGCATTAGTTTTAGAATGTGGTTCAATTCAAGTTTGAAATTAATGTTCTCACTGCGCATCGCGTATTGCGACGGTAACGTTTTCAAAATACATGTAGCAGGGTATCTTGCACTTACTCCAAGCCGAGCTTTATTGAGACATACTGCCAAAAAACAGTGATAATAACTGTGCGTCAACGTTGAATAATTTTGGAGATTGAAAAAGTACCACAGAAACAGATAATGTAGTTTAATAGATAAATTACAGTGCTGTAGGAAAAATTCCTACAGCACTGTAATTTATCTATTAAACTACATTATCTGTTTATTCTCCAGTGCTGAGCGGCCAAACCTTAATGGTTACCACAGAAACAGTTGCATACAGAACATTTGTCTTCTCTTTTGTTGATTTGGTGGCTCCCAAAAGAGTCATTCTTTCCTTGTCTGTAATCTTCATTAATAATCAGAGTGCCGTGGTTAATTTTGTGAACTTGACTGGAAGTTGATCCGGTTCCAAGCGACAAGTTTGCGAGTCTTTTCCATCTTCCCCAAAGAATGAAGAGACTTAGCTAAAAAAAACCTTCACCAAAATAGCGAAATAAATTTGTTTTTCGACCAGACTTCCACTGACAACCTTTACAAGGAAGAATCAGTTATTGCTCTTTCACAAGCCAGTTACTGAAAACAAAGGAAAAGAACGCGCAATTAATTCATTTTATGAAAAGCTTGGATGAGTCGTCGGCTGCTAAAAGGCACATTAAAATAGAGTCATCCGTCGTATCTGATGCCAGACTCCCGGAAACTCAAACATTTCAGTTAGCAAAGGCTTTCACTTTGAGAAATGAAAGGCGCCAGTTATCGTATTGAGACAAGTCATTTTTCTTCTTAATCTAATCTCTTTGCTTTGCGGTCTCAGTACTCGGTAAAACATATATCGAAGTCAAAGTATTAAATAACTGCTGAATTTTAAAAATATGTTTTGTTTTCAAGTTTGCTCAGTAATAGTTTGTAAGAAATTTAGCCCTCTTCCAATTCTCAAGAGGGTTTGAGTAGTAATCGGCTTGAACAATCAGCTTCTAATTGCTGTCCACGAATAATAGAACTTTAATCAGTTAATCACTTTCTACGTTTGATTGACATCTGGTAATATCGCTGTTTAAATCTACCGCGAGCTATTAACCAATGAGAAAAGAAGGGAGGCATGAGTATGAATAATTATGCAGACTCATGCCGCGGCTGTGAACTGCAAGTAGATGACCGCAGAACAATGGGCATTCTGCCTCATGAACATTAGCTTCTTTTTAACGTTACAACGACAAACGTGTTCTTGTCAAGGCTACAGCAGCAGCCGTATTTCAGAAAGCCTCCTTTCTCAGTTGAGCTGCAAGCCGAAATATCGTACAGGGGAACGACTTATAAGTTTTAAAACAGACGAAAGGAGTCTGTAATGTCAAGAATAGATGCATATCGAGTGAAGAAGTTCTTTCACCAGCTCCCAGTTCAGGTTTGTAATGGGCGACATGTTTGATTTCAGTTACACGTGGCCTTCAGACGTAATAAGATTTATTTAATATATCATTTGCTTGTTCACTTTCAGAAATCACTAACGTATCGTAGCTTTGTACTGAATTTCTAAAGAAATTTCGCTATTTTACAAAATGCATTTTAAATTGATTGTGTAGCAGTGAAGTATAATGTTAGACACCGAACGAGACTTCGCGTTGCGAAGGGGGGCCGGGAAAAATAAAAAAATATACGTCTGCAATGAGACAAGCCGAATGTGGCACATTTGCATATGTCATATGCATCGATTTGTGTTGTGGCTGTTTTTGTTGCAAATTCCGTTTTTTTCTAATTAGTTACCAGAGTTCGATTTTATCGGGAGAGCATTTATCAATATCTACTTAAATTTTGTTTAAAACATGTATTTATCTCGATTCATTTGTAGGGGGGGGGGGGGTGATTTAGATTCATTATGTGCGAGTCAATCCCAGCCGCGAGCGTTAACCCCCGGAGCTAGCTTTCCGGACAAACCCTTAGGTACT
>JANSTR010161294.1:0-10021 GCA_025434805.1 Antipathozoanthus remengesaui
GAAATCCTGGCTACGCCCCTGTACAGTGACTTAGTGAGTGAGGTGGATTGTCCAACAGTGAGTGAGTCCATTCGTCCTCCAGTGAGCGAGTCCGTGAGCCCGTCCTCCACAAAGTGAGTGGTGAAAGAGTGAGCCAACTGAACCGTTCTTCAGTGACTTAGTGAGTGAGTCCAATCGTCTTCCAGTGAGTGAGTGAGTCAGTCAATCAGTCCGCAAGTGAGTTAGTGAGTCCGTCCGTCTTTCCTCCTGTGAGAGTGAGTTCGTCCATTCGTCCTCCAGTGACAGTGAGTTCGTCCATCCGTCCTCCATTGGGTGAGTGAGTGACTCCATCCGTCCTCCAGTGGGTGAGTGAGACCGCCTGTCTTCCTTTGATTGAATGAATGAGTCCATCCATCCCCCAGTGAGTGAGGGACTGAGAACGTCAGTCCTCCAGTGAATGAACGATTGAGTGCGTCCTTCCTCCAGTAAGTGAATGACTGAGCGCGTCCGTCCTTCAGTGAGTGAGCTAGTGAATGAGTGAATCCGTCCGTCCTCCGGAAATCGAGAGAGTGAGTCAGTTCATCCCATCCTCCAGTAAGTGAGCGAGTGCGACCGTCCTCCTTTGAGTGAGTGAGTGAGTGAGTCCATCCGTCCGCCCTCCAGTGCCGGAGTGAGTGAATGAGTTAGTCAGTCCACAATTGAGTGAGTTTGAGTAAGTGAGTTTGTTTGCCCTCGAGCGACTAAGTAAATGAGTGAGTGAGTTGTCCTCTAGTGAGAGAGCGACTTACCTAAGTAAGTCCCCGACCTAGTAAGTGAGTGAATGAGTGAGTGAATCCGTCCTCTAGTGAGTGGGTAAGTCCGTTCGTCCGTCTGTCCGTCCTCCAGTAAGTTAGTGAGTGAGTCTGTCCGTCCTGCAGTAGGTGAGTGATCAAGTGAGTGCGTCCGTCTTCTATTGAGTGAGTGCGTCCGTCATCCTTTGAGTAATGAGCGAGTGAGACCATGCCTCCCCTGTGAGTGACTCAGCCAGTCAGTCAGTCTGTCCTTCAGTGATTAAGTGAGTCCGTCCGTTCCTCCAGTGAGTAAGTGGGTGAGTGAGTGAAGTGAGTTACAACGTTCTTTTGTGAGTAAGTGAGTGAGTCCGTTTGTCCTCCAGCAACAGAGTGAGTGATTCCGTCTGTTCTCTTTTTAGTAAGTGACTTAGTGAGTGAGTGAGTCCGTGCGTTCGTTCGTTCGACTTCAAGTGCGCGAGTCGAGTCCTACAGTGAGTTAGAGTCTGAGTTATCTGTCCCCTAGCGACTGAGTGAGCCCGTCCTTTCTCAAGTGAGCGAGTGAGTTAGTGAATGAGCGAGTCTGTCCGTTCTCCAGCGAGTGAGTGTATTCGTCCGTCCAACAGTGAGTGAGTGAATGAGTGAATCCGTCTGTCCTCCAGTAACTCTGTGAGCGAATCCGTCCCTTTTTAATGAAAGAGTGAGTCCGTTCGTTTTTCCTCTGGGTAAGTGAGCGAGTCCCTCCGTCCGTCCTGCAGTTGGCGATTGAGTGCGTCTGTCCTCCAGTGAGTGAGTGTATCCGTCCGTCCACCAGTGAGTGACTGAGTGAGTGAATCCGTCTGTCCTCCAGTAACTCTGTGAGCGAATCCGTCCCTTCTTAATGAAAGAGTGAGTCCGTTCGTTTTTCCTCTGGGTAAGTGAGCGAGTGAGTGAGCGAGTCCCTCCGTCCGTCCGTCCTGCAGTTGGCGATTGAGTGCGTCTGTCCTCCAGTGAGTCATTAATTGAATGAGTTCTTCTGTCCTCCCTTAAATAATTGAGTAAGTCCGTCCATCCTCCAATGAGAGAGCGAGTGAGTCCGTCCGTCCATACCACAGTAACTAAGTAATATAAGTGAGTTAAGCGAGTCCATGCCTTCGTCCTCCATTGAGTATGAAGTGAATCCCTCCTCCTGAGAATACGCGAGTCCGTCCGTTCAGTGAGCGAGTCCGACTATCCTCCACTCAGTCAGTGAGTGAGCGAGTCCGACCATCTACCACTCAGTGAGTGAGTGATGGAGCGAGTCCGTCCTCCAGAGGGTGAGAGAGAGAATGCGTCCATCCTACAGTGACATAGTGAGTGAGTCAGTGAGACCGTCCATCCTCCAGTGAGTGAGTAGTGAGTGAGCGACTGAATGTGACCGTCGGTCCTCCACTAAGTGAGCGAGCGCGAGTGCGCAATTCCGTATGTTCGTACGTCCTCTTCCAGTCGGTGAATGAGCGAGTTCGTGTGTTTGTCTTCCAGTGAGTGAGTGAGCGAGTCCCTCCTCCTGTGTGTGAGTGAGACAGTCCGTCCTCTAGTAAGTGAGAGAGATTTTTCTGTCCTCAAACGACTACATAAGCGAGCGAGTGAATCCGATCGCTTTCCAGTAAGTGACCGTTTTGGTCCCTTCTACAGTAAATGAATGACACCCTCCATCCTCCAGTGAGTGAGTGACTAACTGAGGGAATGATTGAGTTTGTATGTTCTTCAATGAGTGAGTGTGTTTATCCGTCTTCAAGTGAATGAGTGAGTGAGTCCGTCCTTTCTTCAGTGATTGAGTGAACAATTCAGTCTGTCCGTTTTCCAGCGAATGGGTGAGTGAGTGAGTGACTTTGTCCCTTTTCCAGTGAGCGAGTGAATGAGCAAGTCTGCCCGTCTTGAATGTGTGAGTGTGTTCGTCTGTTTACCAGTAACTGAACGAGTGATTCTATCCTTTCTCCAGTAAATGAGTGAATGAGTGAGTCCGTCCATCCGTCCCTCCTCTAGTGAGTGAATGAGTGAGTTCGTCCATCCTCCAGTGAGTAGCTTGTCCGTCCTCCGTCTGTAAGCAAGTGAGTGAGTGAATCTGACCGTCCGTCCTTCACTAAGTGAGTTTGTACGTCCTTAGTGAGGTAGTCAATGAGTGAATGAGTGAATCTGACAGTCCGTCGTCCACTAAGTGAGTGAGAGTGAGTGCGAAATTCCGTATATTCGTACGTCCTCCAGGGAGTGAATGAGTCCCTACGTCCGTCCGTCCATTTTACAGTGAGTGAGTGATTCCATACATCCTACACTGAGTGAGAGAGTAAGTTCGTATGCTCGTACCTCCTCCAGTGAGCAAGTGCGTAAGTGAAAGTGAAGTGAGAGAGTGAGTGGGTGAGTGAGTCCGTTTGTCGTCCAGCAACAGAGTGAGTGATTCCGTCTGTTCTCTTTTAAGTAACTTATTCCGTCCGTCCTTCCAGTGACTGAATGAGTGAGTCCTTCACTGAGTGAGTGACAGAATCATTAAGTGCGTCCGCCCCCTGTTAGTGAGTGAGCGAGTGCATCCTTCCTTTTGTGAGTGAGTGAGTGAGTGAGCGAATCTGACCGTCCGTCCTCCACTAAGTGAGTGAGTGTGAGTGCGCAATTCAGGTATGTTTGTACCTCTTCCAGTTAGAGAGTGAGGGAGTGAATGAGTGAGTCCGTACGGCCGTAACGTTCTATAGTGAGCGAGTGATTCCGTCCGTGCTCCAGCGAGTGAGCAGTGAGTGAAAGGGAGTTTCTCCGTTCTCCTGTAAGTGAGGGAGTGAGTGGGTGAGTGAGTCCGCTTGTCCTCCAGCAACAGAGTGAGTGATTCCGTCTGCTCTCTTCCAAGTAAGTTATTCCGTCCTTCCTCCACTGATTGAGTGAGTGAGTGAGCGAGTCCTTCCGTCCTTCATTGAGTGAATGACAGAATGATTAAGTGTGCCCGCCCTCCAGTTAGTGAGTGAGTGCATCCTTCCCATTCTGAGTGAGTGAGTGACTCCGTCCGTCCTCCAGTCAGTGAATGAGCAATGTCTGCTAGTTTGTCTTCTAGTGCGTGAGAGAGTTTGTCTGTCCTCAAACAACTACATCGGTGACTGAATCCGAGCGCTTTCCAGTGAGTGAGTGTGTGTTTATCCGTCTTCAAGTGAACGAGTGAGTGAGTCCGCCCTTCCTCGAGTGAGTGAGTGAATAATTAAATATGTCCTTCTTCCAGTGAATGAGTGAGCGAGTGAGTCCGTCCCTTCTCCAGTGAGCGAGTAAATTATTGAGTCTGTCCGTTCTACACTGTGTAAGTGTGTTCGTCTGTCTATCAGTGAGTGAATGAGTCCGTCCTTCCACCTGTCCTCCAGTATCTGACTGAGTGAATGAGCAAGTTCGTCCGTCCTCCAGTGAGTACTCCGTCCTTCCTTCAGTGAGAAAGTGAGCGAATTAATCTGACCGTCCGTACTACACTAAGTGAGTGAGTGTGAGTGCACAATTCCGTATGCTCGCACGCCGTCCGGTGAGTAAGTGAGGTAGTGAATGAGTGACTCCCTACGTCCGTCCGTCAGTTTTACTGTGAGTGAGTGATTCTGTACGTCCTCCAGATAATGATTGAGTGCCTCCGTCCGTCTCTCTTCCAGTGAATGAGTGAGTGACTCCGTCCGTTCTCTTTTGAATAAGTTCTCTTTTGAGTGAGTAACCCCTGAACGAGTCCGTCCCCCAGCGACTGACTGAGTGAGTGACGTCCTGAGCGAGTCCGTCGTCCTTCGACTGAGTGAGTGAGTGTCCCCTGAACGAGTCCTTCCCCCAACGACTGAATGAGTGACCTCCTGAACGAGTCCTTCTCCCAGCGACTGAGTGAGTGGGTGACCCCTGAGGGAGTCCGTCGCCGAGGACTGAGTGAGTGAGTGTCCCCCTGAACGAGTCCGTCCCCCTGCGACTGAGTGAATAAGTAACCCCCAGAGCGAGTCCGTCCCCAGTGACTGAGGGAGAGAGTGACCCCCTGAACGACTCCGTCCCCCAGCGACTGAGTGAGTGAGTGACTTCCTGAGCGAGTCCGTCGCCCTTCGGCTGAGTGAGTGAGTGTCCCATGAACGAGTCCTTCGCCCAACGACTGAGTGAGTGACCCCCTCAACGAGTCCGTCCCCCAGCGACTGAGTGACTCAGTGACCCCCCGAAGGAGTCCGTCCCACAGGGACTGAGTGAGTGAGTGACCCCCTGAACGAGTCCGTCCCCGAGCGACTGAGTGACTGAGTGATCCCCTGAACGTATCCGTACCCAGCGACTGAGTGAATGAGTGATTCCCCGAGCGAGTCCGTCCCACAACGACTGAGTGAGTGAATGATCCCCTGAACGAGTCCGTCCGCCAGCAACTGAGTGAGTGAGTGAGTGACCCCTTGAACGAGTCCGTTCCCCAGCGACTGAGTGAGTGAGTTAGTGACCCCTTAAGCGAATCCGTGTCACAGCGACTGAGTGAGTGACCCCCTGAACGAGTCCGTCCCCCAGGGAATGAGTGAGTAAGTGACCCCCTGAGCGAATCCATCGCCCAGCGACTGAGTGAGTGAGTGACCCTCTGAACGAGTCTTTCCCCATGCGACTGAGTGAGTGAGTGACTCCCTGAGCGAGTCTGTCCCCCAGCGACTGAGTGAGTGAGTGACCCCCTGAACGAGTCCGTCTCCCAGGGACTCAGTGAGTGAATGATCCCCTGAACGAGTCCGTCTCCCAGGGACTCAGTGAGTGAATGACCCCCTGAACGAGTTCGTCCGACGGCAACTGAGTGAGTGAGTGATTCCCCGAGCGAGTCCGTCCCACAGCGACTGAGTGAGTAAGTCACCCCCTGAACGAGTCCGTCCCCCAGCGATTGAGTGAGTGAGTCACCCCCTGAACGAGTCCTTCCTCCAGCCACTGAGTGAGTGAGTGACCTCCTGAACGAGTCCGTCCCAGAGCGACGGAGTGAGTGAGTGACCCCCTGAACGACTCCGTCCCCCAGCGACTGAGTGAGTGAGTGATACCCTGAGCGAGTCTGTCCCACAGCGACTAAGTGAATGAGTGACCCGCTGAACGAGTCTGTCCCCAAAGCGACTGAGTGAGTGAGTGACCCCCTGAGCGAGTCCGTCCCTCAGCGACTGAGTGAGTGAGTCACCCCCTGAACGAGTCCATATGGCCCTTAGCAACAGAGTGAGTGAGTGACCCTTTGAACGAGTCCGTCCCACAGCGACTGAGTGAGGGAGTGATCCCCTGAACGAGTCCGTCTCACAGCGAGTAACTGAATGAGTGACCCCCTGAACGAGTCCTTCCCCTAAGGAATGAGTGAGTAAGTGACCCCCTGAACGAGTCCGTCCCCCAGCGACTGAGTGAGATAGTGAACCCCTGAACGAGTCCGTCCCAGAGCGACTGAGTGACTGAGTGAACCCCTGAACGTATCCGTACCCAGCTACTGAGGGAGTGAGTGAACCCCTCAACGAATCCGTCCCCGAGCGACTGAATGAGTGAGTGATACCCTGAGCGAGTCCGTCTCACAGCGACTTAGTGAGTGAGCGATCCCCTGAACGAGTCCCTCCCCCAGCGATGAAGTGAGTGAGTGACCCCCTGAATGAGTCCGTCCTCCAGCGACTGAGTGAGTGAGTCATTCCCGAGCGAGTCCGTCACCTGTGACTGAGGGAGTGGGTGACCCCCTGAACGAGTCCGTCCTTCAGCGACTGAGTGAGTGAGTAACCACCCGAGCGAGTCCGTTCCACAGCGACTGAGTGAGTGAGTGACCACCTGAACGAGTCCGTGCCGCAGCAATTGAGTGAGTGAGTGACCTTCTGAAATAGTCCGTCTGCCAGCGATTTAGTGAGTGAGTGAACCCCTGAATGAGTCCGTCCCACAGCGACTGAGTGAGTGAGTCATCTCCTAAACGAGTCCGTTCCCCAGCGACTGAGTGAGTGAGTGACCCCCTGAACGAGTCCGACCCCCAGCGACTGAGTGAGTGAGTGATCCCCTGAACTAGTCCTTCGCACAGCGACTGAGTGAGTGAATGATCTCCTCAACGAGTCCGTCCCAGAGCGACTGAGTGAGTGAGCCCGTGAACGAGTCCGTTCCTTAGCGACTAAATGAGTGAAAGACCCTTTGCGCGAGTCCTTTGCTCAGCGACCGAGTGATTGAGTGATCCCCCGAACGAGTCCGTCCCACAGCTACTGAGTGAGTGATCCCCTGAGCGAGTCCGTACTACAGCGACTGGGTGAATGAGTGACCGCCTGAACGACTCGTTTTCCCAGCGAATGAGTGAGTGAGTGACCCCCTGAGCGAGTCCTTCGCCCAGCGACTGAGTGAGTGAATGACCCCGTGAACGAGGCCGTTCCCCAACGATTGAGAGAGTGAGTGACTCCCTGAAGTAGTCCGCCCTCCAGCGACTGAGAGATTGAGTGACCCCTTGAACGAGTCCTTCCCCCAGCGACTGAGTGAGTGAGTGATTCCCCGAGGGAGTCCGTACCGAAGCGACTGAGTGAGTGAGTGGTCCACTGAACGAGTCCTTCCCCCAGCGACTCAGTGACTGAGTGACCCCCTGAGCGAGTTCGTCACCCAGCAACTGAGTGACTGAGTGACCCCCTGAACAAGTCCGTTCCCCAACGACAGAGTGAATGAGTGATCCCCTGAACGACTCCGTCCCCCAGCGACCGAGTGAGTGAGTGAGTCACCCCTTGAGCGAGACCGTCGCCCAGCGACAGAGTGAGTGAGTGACCCCTTAAACGAGTCCGTCCCCGGTGACTGAGTGAGTGAGTGACCCCCTGAACGAGTCCATCTGCCAGCGACTGACTAAGTGAGTGATCCCCTGAACAAGTCTGGCCCCTAGCGACTGAGTGAGTGAGTGACCTTCTGAACGAGTCCGTCCCACAGCGATTGGGTAAGTGAGAGATTCCCCGAGCGAGTCCATCCCACAGCGAGTGCGTGAGTGAGTGATCCCCTGAACAAATCCGTCCGCCAGCGACTGAGTGAGTGAGTGACCTTCTAATCGAGTCCGTCCCACAGCGACTGAGTGAGTGAGTCATGTTCTGAACGAGTCCGTTCCCTAGCGACTGAGTGGTTGAGTGACCTCTGAACGACTGCGTCCCACAGCGACTGAGTGAGTGATCCCCTAAGTGAGTCCGTCCTACAGCGACTGAGTGAGGGAGTTATCCCCTGAACGAGTGCGTCCCACAGCGACTGAGTGAATGAGTGACCCCCTGAACGAGTCCGACCCAAGCGACTGAGTGACTGAGTGATCCCCTGTACGTATCCGTCCCCAGCAACTAAGTGAGTGAGTGACCCCCTGAAAAAGTGCGTTCCCCAGCGACTTAGTGACTGAGTGATCCCGTGAAGGAGTCCGTCCCACAACGACTGAGTGAATAAGTGACCCCCTGAACGAGTCCGTCCCCCTGCGACTGAGTTAGTGAGTTACCCCCGTGAGCGAGTCCGGTCTCCAGTGACTCAGTGAGTGAGTGACCCCCTGAAGGAGTCCGTCCCCCAGCGACAGAGTGAGTGAGTGACCTCTTGAACGAGTGCGTCCCTCAGCGACTGAGTGACTGAATGATCCCCTAAAGGAGTCCATCCCACAGCGACTGAGCGATAAAGTGACCCCCTGAACGAGTCCGTCTTCCAGCGACTGAGTGACTGAGTGATCCTTTGAACGTATCCGTACCGAGCGACTGAGTGAGTGGCCTTTTGAACGAGTGCGTACTGAGTGAGTGATCTAATTAGCGAATCCGTACCACAGCTACTGAGTGAGGGAGTGATCTCCTGAACGAGTCCGTCCTACAGCGACTGAGTGAATGAGTGACCCCCAGAGCGACTACTTCCCCTAGCGAACGAGTGAGTAAGTGACCCCCTGAACGCGTCCGTCCCCCAGCGACTGAGTGAGAGAGTGTCCCCATGAACGAGTCCGTCCCCCAGCGACTGAGTGAGTGAGTGGTTCCCTGAACATATCTGTCCCCAGCGACTGAGTGAGTGAGTGACCCCCTGAACGAGTGCTTTCCCCAGCGACTGAGTGAGTGAGTGACCCCCTGAACAAGTCCGTCCTCCAGGGAGTGAGTGAATGAGTGACCCCCTGAGCGACTCCGTCGCGCAGCGACTGAGTGAGTGAGTGACCCCCTTAACGAGTCCGTCCAACAGCGACTGAGTGAGTGAGTGATTCCCCGAACGGGTCCGTCCCAGAGCGACTGAGTGACTGAATGACCCCCTGAACGAGTCCGTCCGCTAGCGACTGAGTGAGTGAGTGACCCCTGAACGAGTCCGTCCCACAGCGACTGAGTGAGTGATTGACCCCTTGAAAGTGTTCGTCCCACTGCGGCTGAGTGAGTGAGTGATCACCTGAACGTTTCCGTCACCTGCGACTGAGTGAGTGAGTGACCACCTGAAGGAGTCCGTCCCCCAACGACAAAATGAGTGAGTGACCCCCTGAACGTGTCCGTCCTCCAGCGACTGAGTGAGTGAGCGATCCTCTGAACGAGTCCGTCCAACAGCGACTCAGTGAGTGAGTCATCTGCTGAACGAGTCCGTTCGCCAGCGACTGAGTGAGTGACTGACCCCCTGAACGAGTCCGTCCTCGAGCGATTGAGTGAGTGAGTCACCTCCTGAAGTAGTCCGTCCGCCAGCGACTGAGTGAATGAGTGAACCCCTGAACGAGTCCGTCCCACAGCAACTGAGTGAGTGAATGATACCCTGAACGAGTAAGTCCAAGAGCGACTGCGTGAGTGACCCCGTGAACGAGTCCGTTCCCGAGCGACTGAGTGAGTGAGTGTCCGCCTGAGCGAGTCCGTCGCCCAGCAACTGAGTAAGTGAGTGACCCCCTGAGCGACTCCGTCCTTCAGCGACTGAGTAAGTGAGTGACCCCCTGAGCGAGTCCGTCGTCCTGCGACTGAGTGAATGAGTGTCCCCTGAACAAGTCCTTCCCCCAGCGACTGAGTGAGTGAGTGTCCCCTCAACGAGTCCGTCCCCCAGCGACTAAGTGGTTGAGTGGTCCCCTGATCGAGTCCGTCCCCCAGCGAGTGAGTGACTGAGTGATGCCCTGAACGAGTCCGTCCGCCAGCGACTGAGTGAGTGAGGGACCCCCTGAACGAGTCCGTCCCACAGCAACTTTGTGAGTGAGTGATCCCCTGAACGTTTCCGTCTTCAACGACTGAGTGACTGAGTTACCACCTGAACGAGTCCGTTCCCCAGCGATTTAGTGAGTGAGCGATCCCCTGAACGAGTCCGTCACCCAGCGACGGAGTGACTGAGTGATCCCTGAACGTAACCGTCCCCAGCGACTGAGTGAATGAGTGACCCCCTTAACG
>JANSTR010161305.1:0-10021 GCA_025434805.1 Antipathozoanthus remengesaui
TAATATGTTACCAAAAATAGCTCAGTGGTCCGAGAGACAATTATGAAAAGCTTCCAACCTACAATAGGATGCTTTGGAAATGGTTCTAGCACACTGAAGCATCAGAAATTCAAGTTACTGGAATATACAATTCAATAAGAATTCAAAATTCAGATTAGCGTTTTTAACTTTGCTCTCCTTCGTCACATTATCTTATGAAGCCTTATGATCTTGATAAGATCATATATAAGATAAGCTGCGAGAGGTATGTAAAAGAAAAATGCAGTAGAAAGAGTTGATTACAGACTTAGGAATTATTGAAAGTTACAACGCACAACGCGCAAATCAAATTCTCAACCATTTTCCTGACATCAGATCAAGTGATTTTGCATGGAGACCAAAAATAATGCTGTGGTACCACATGGTAAGTTTGGGCAAAAAATGTGGTTTTACTGATTTTAAGATCTATATTTCCATTTAATTCACAGTGGCTATGGTTTGCCTTTGAAATAAATATACTTCTAAAACCAATTACGAATTTCGTAGCCAATAACATCGATCTTCCGAAGGAGTGACGAAATGAATTCGTCAAGATGTGCATTAGTACATAAAACTATTTCCGACGCCGAAGAAATTTTGAAGTTCAAGATAGCGAGGCAAATTAGTCGAAAACACCTTGAGTACAATAAACAGAAAAAAATAAATAAATCGCAGTACGCCTGCAGTCTGAAGAGCTGGCTGTCAGTCCGCGAAACATATCAGTTTAGAAACCGCACATAATAGAGTTTCCATTATAAAAAAAATTTTATATCTCAATTACCCGAACTTCCACAACTAGAACTCTCACAACCGTCCAGCCTTTTTAACCCAGCCGGTATACTTATATATACGCGGTACAATACTGATAACTGGTCACTGCAAATTATACCCATTTCTTGTGTGTCATCATATTGCATGTCAACCAGTGCTCTTGTGGCGACCACGTGTTTATTCTTTTGAAATTTTTGTCAGAAAATGCTATTTCATGGAACATATTTTTTATTTTCAATTCATTCGATTCTAAATTAGTCAATGCCATTGATCAAGCATCGCGTACATTCGCAAAAACAACAAAAAAAACCATAAAATCCATTCTACACAGGTTCGATCATATTATTTTCCTTTTCTGTTCAAACTTGTCTCATGAAATAGCATTAACCAATATAACATTTCTAGTTGTGGAAGCAGGAAAAGTTATACAGTGACAAATATCGTAAATGCCAATTCGTTTTTGTGATGGCACTATTAAAAAATATTGCTTTTGAGAAGTTTAAACAAATGTTTCTAAATTTATATTTTACGGTCATCCATTGGTGAATATACGTGCTTGTTTCTAATATGTTTACTTGGCATGCTCCTCGTTCGATAAATTCGCCAAAACGCAAGCTACAACCAAGGACAGGTAAGGAGGGTTCACAACTGATTTAGTAATCTTGACAGAAGTTAGTTTCTTTAGCTTTTCTAGTAACAAAAGTCTAAGTTTCTGTCTACAAACCGCCTGCAGTCAATTATTCTTGATAATTGCAGTGTTAGTCAGTTAACTCTTCTGAGTAAAAAAAAGCATAAATCGAATGTATTATTCTTTAGCCAGTTAAGGAGTTGTGTCTATTGCGTGTTTTGGGGTTCTGTTATTTGAGTTTTTCATTAAACCTTTAGTGATATTTCGATTCAGTGTTACAGATCTTTGAATTTTTCATCTCTTGGAGATTGGAATTTGTACTAGATTTGCTGTGTACCTCCGTACGAGTTTGAAGCCCCGAGGGATAAAAATGATGCTGTTCAAATTCAGAAAACCCATTTTCGAAATAAACCTTTTCTGAAAGTTTGAAATTCAATAAGATCTCTTTCACCCTTTCACCCTTTTTGAATTTTCACTTTTTTAGTTGCAAAGACATTCGAATCTTGAGCAAATTTATTGGTATCTTTCACTACACAACAAAGTGCAACATGACGATATTGTCTAACAAAACATTTTAAACAAGTTCCAAGCGGAAGCATATCAAATAAAAGTCTTGACTCTAGTATTCACGCAATACAGTCTAACAAATACAGTCTAATACACGCAATATATACAGTCTAACAACTCATTCCAGTTAAAACCAACAGTGACATCAACAGTCTTGTTCTATTGCCGTAGCGTTCACTCTGATGTCTTATTCGATTTTGGGGGGTGCTTATTCGAGGGGGAGCACTTATTTAATTTTCGATCGTTTCAGGGAGGCGCTTATTCGAGAGGAGCGCTTATTCGAGAGGGCACCAATTCAAATAAATACGGTATATCATTATCATTAACTTCAAAATAATTGTATCCAAAGTAATGATCATTCCTAAATTTTTTGTTTATCAGGAATGCCGGGCCGTTCAAAGTTCGTAAAATCTGAATTAAACTAAAACAAGCTGGGACATTGATTTCAACTCAGTGGGTCGCTGGTTCTATACAGTCATAATGAAAATGTCTATATTAGACTATGCTTAAATGATTCTGGTTTGTGTACAAGAGTATCACAAGTTCTATTATATTTTAACGTTCCACGTTGTGAATAACGCTCCGGGTAGATATATTGGTCAACACCCATTCAAGAACACATCACGTCTTCTGATTTGCTAGATTGAGTGATCCATTTGCCCTGCCGGTACATGCCTGTGTCCAAATTTGTTTTCCCGCCCTTTTGATCAAGCCAACTCTACTATAGCGAGGGGAGAAAACAGAGAACTCACATGCTTGCACTCTTGTTTAGCCGTGACCCGATAAAGAACTTTGTATTGCTCAGCAACACTGTAAATAAATTGTACTCACGCTGAGTGCATCCATCTAGTTGTAGATGGACTTCGGAGGTTGCTTGAGCACTCACGAAGCTTAAAAGTCACTCTCACTCTCGCCTCATTACTGACTGCTTGGATAGATACATTAATCGTACGTATGTATGGAAATACGTGTTTCGTTTTGTTTGGCTAAAATGGTAAGTTAAGGGCTGTGTCTGTTTAAAATATCAACAGGTTCTAGTTCATAAATATTTTATTTCAGTAAATGGACTAGCGAAAATCCTGTCAAATCATATTATAAAGTTAGACAGAATAAGAAATGTTAATTTTAGTCAGGTGATTGTTTCAAATTTATGAATTTGTAGTACTGGTTGAAATAAATGATAAATTACAACAGCACTATCTTTTCACAAGAATAAGTCAATATGTTTCATTAAGTTGCATGGGTTATAGTGCGGAACCTAGAGCAGGATGTTTTCGAAACAGCCCTTAGTTTTCACTTCTATATTTTGATCTTATTGATAATGAATAATGGATTGTTTAGAAAAATATTTAGTATGACGCCTTCCGCCGGAGTTAGTATGTTAACAAAATCCGGGACTAATCTGCTTTTAGTTGTGCTGTGAGTACGTGGTGTTCTGTGTTAAATATATAGTCAATGACGGTGCCGCCGACACTGAGGTAGCTTGCTTTATACTTTCATGTTGCAGATAAGAAATTTTAACAGCTTCAAACTTGATGATATTACTTTATCAAAAGTAAAGAAAATACATGTCGAAAACTCAATATCAAATAACCGTTTTCAGCTGTTGTTTATAAATGTTAAGACAACAATATTTTTAATGATAAAGCGCCTTTAATGGGATGAAATCACATGTTTCAGTGAAAACCTTTTAGTATTCTAGTTTTCGAAGTATAAAAATTGTCGCTGCTGTAGTTATAAATGTTAAGACAACAAAAACATAAATTAATTCGAATGTTTTAAATGATGAAGGCCTTTAATGGCATGAAATTACATATTTCAGTGAAAATCGTTAGTATTATAGTTTTCAAAGAATAAAACTGTCTAAAAATTTACCAGAGTTGAATCTTCCGCAGTATACTGAGATACAGATTAGCAAAATGTGTTGGTAATTCTATGTGTCTTTTGAACGCAAAAAAGGAATGAGCTGGAAATTGAAACAAAGTTAACAACTGATTTCACTTCACAGTCGGGTTTCAATGCACAAAAGTAAACCTGTACAAATTAAAATAAAAGAAGCTGAACTAACATTTAAAATATAACATTTAGAAGTTATAACGGCCAAACAAATTAAAGTTTACTTTTTGAGCAAAGTGTCAGTAAAATTACAGGATATAAAAATTTCTTGTATTTACGGTGAATTTGTTGTTTTGCAGTTGCTCATATGATTTGACAAATTAAAATACAAGAAGCCGAAGAATGTAAACACAAGACAAAATGACGTTTTACAACTGAATATATGTTTGTTTTTTTTTCAATATTTATATTAGCTATTTATCACAAGGGAGAAATTGGAATCATGCATGTATATCTAACGCGTTAACAGCAAAGGGTCCCATGAATTATGCCGGTCACACTGAAATTCACTCAAAAACCTTGCTTCTTCTCAGTTTCATTTGCAATTTCTATGTCACTGAGTCAAATGTAAAACTGTTAACTGCACCAGAAAGATATATGAAAAATCTTTCATATAAGCTTGGATAACAGCCCTTTCTTTTGAGCACTTCTACTTGAAAACGCCTGTGAAGTTGGACCCGTTATAAAAACAGATTAGATCGGTTTCTTCGGTAGACCCAATCCTTGTCAACGATCTTTATATACATGTATGTTGAACGTATGATCAGAAACAACGTGTCGATTTGAAATGCAAAAACTACAAGCAAACCAGTACATAGACTTGGGACAGATCGGATTCCTAGTCCTCTGCAGACTACAGCTTGTGAGTTTCTTATTATACCTATTGAGGCTATTCGCTGCACTTTTGACAACATTACAATGAACACGTAGCTAGAAAATATTCAGGAACATTTTCTAGATATTTTCAGAATATTTTATCATCAGCGTTGAGCAGATTCATAGAAAGGTTTGAAGAAAAATGATGTTGAACTAAACGATTGTTTGGGGTTTAATACATGCAGGTGACAAAACATTCGCACAGTCCCATTGTGTAAAGTGTTAATCAATAATTGATTCACTATATATTTCAAATGAAGCTTTTTTCTTGGATTCTGGGATTATTATTATGATGCATAGAAATTTTGACTCAAAATATGGAACGGAACATGTGTTTGACTATTCTCAATATGCTTCGAAGAGAATCTTCTCTAATTTCATATGACTCTAAGTTCGATACCTAAGTCAGCAACATAATGTCAAATCTGCTTTTAAGATACCATGCAGTGGGTCTTTTCTTTTATCAGCTTTGTTGCTTTGCTATTTTTATATCTACATCTATTCTGTTTCAAATGGCGAACAAAACTTATAATTAAAAAGTAAGTAAAAACAAACGAAACAGGATCCTTGTATGCTTTTCCTGCAAGAAGTATAACTGTCGCAATGGCACGTACGCGTATAACAACAGAGAGTAGTTCCCTAATTGGCAGTTTGGGGCTATATTAAGTATTTAGCTATTCATTAGTTTTGTTTAGTTTTTGACAGTTACAATCGATGCCTGGTTTTGAATACAAGAAGATATAGATGGACATCTGATTTCACCATATAAAGTTACACGTGTAAAGCGAAATTTACCACTTTATAAAAAGGTAAAACTACAGGGGATTACTACATCCCATGAATACTCCAGTAAATGTAGGCAGCATGTAATTAACAATAATCTCAGTAATCCATAGAATTCCATTTTCTATTTGATAAGGGCCTTTGCTAAACCACGTATTAAATATCAAGTTATTCGCGCTGTATTGGCAGTGTGGTTAACAGATCGTTCCGCAATACCCCTCACTTGGACAAACCTTGAGTTGCAACATTCTCTTTTCCAGTTTGCTCTTCCTTGATTGGTAATTTATAATACAGACTGCCAACAGTTACGATATGTCAGAGAAGAAGTTAGTGAACTGTACAAAATTAAAAAAGGGAATATAAATAGAAGATGTTTTCCATCGCATTTCTAACAACATTTTATGTTTGTCAACAGATCCAGTACAAATACACTTTCAGAAAACATTGAAGGTTAAAGTAGGGCAAGAAGATTCCAGACAGAAAAGCACTTTGAGCCATACAAAGAAGGGCTCCATTTGCGTGGGCGAGAAATGGTTTATCCAAATTTTCAGTAACCTATCGATTCACGAGGAGTTCATCTTAAACATCTCAGTGATATTCCTATAACTTCTCAGTGATTAGAAATCGCTGTAAGTTAAATAGTTGAGTCTATAAACAGTGAAACTGAAAAGATTTAACAACATACAATTGAGCCATCTTTGCCAGCCAGAACGGTAAAGGAACACACCCGCAGAACATCGTAAGCTCAAACTACGACGACGTTGAGCTCTGAAGTATCAGACGACCACCGCTTGGTTTGTTGAACTGGGGAATTACAAATTGAAGTGAAAATTGTCAGAAAGAAAACAAATAAATTGACAACGGATATTTGCAAAGTTGACAGGGATTACTCAGTAAGTTGAGGGTGCTTAGCTTAGTGAAGGACACAAGCCAACTGCAAGTCTCTGTAATGGCAGCAAACAACTGCACTGGTGAACTAAGCACTCAGTCCCAAATCGCTTTAGCTTCTCTTAACATCATTGCAGGAATTGTAGCCATGTTTGGAAACACCCTGGTATTAACAGCAATATACAGGACACCTTCCCTGAGAACAGTTTCCAATGCTTTCGTTGCCTCACTTGCAGTTTCCGACTTCTATATTGGTCTGGTCATACATACAGTTTGGATGGCACGGGCAGTCTTAAACGTCTGGCAAAGCGACCAATTTGTGTCCGAGATGGTCCATATTCTCTCGCTACAATCAATAATTGCTTCGGCGTATAATTTATGTGCCATTGCAATCGACCGCTATATCAGTATAGTCAACGTGTTCCAGTCTCAAGATATTGTCACACCCAGACGTTGTGCCATAGTAATTTCTTGTATTTGGTTTTTCTCCGTTGCTTTTGCAAGCACAAGGCTCTTTTTTCACGATCCACAAATTCTGCCATATTTGTGGTTCTCTGTTCAATTCCTTGGCATAGTTTTACCACTAAATATCATAGCCTTCTGCTATTTTCACATTTTTAAAATCGCCCGTAAACAAAGAAAACGAATTGTAGCAGAAAACTTCAAAAAGGAGGACGCTAAATTTATTATGAAAAACAATAAAGCAGCTTGGACTGCGGGAATAGTCATTGGACTCTTCGTGGTGCTGGGAATGCCAAACTTTATTATCGCGTGTGTGCAATCGGCCTCAAAAAATCCATGTTTCAAAATCGAGATGATTAGAGTTTGGTTTTGGACGGCTTTTGTAGCTTTTAGCTCTGCCGCTTGCCACCCATGGATTTATGCGCTACGAAACAAAGATTTCCGTCGTGCGTTTTCGAGAATATTTACGCCTTCTCAGGTCACTCAAGGAAACGCTCGCTCGAGAATTGAAAACAGTTGCAATGCAAGCGAAACGAATTAAATGTTGCTGAAGGAAATACATTATTTGCATGTTGTTCTAAACAAACATTGTTAGAGCAAATAGAATGCTGTGCAATTATCTTTGTGCGGTTCTTTTGCCAAAGTAAAATTGTTAATCCATACGGCACTTAAAACAGCTCAAATGATAAAATCTTTATATTTGGAGTTACCTTAATGAAAAAGCTTAAAAGAATATAAGAAGCGCAAAGATAACAATTAACAATTCACTCTTTTCGTCAATTCAACTTCCAAAAGTCAACATTGAAGAGAAACAATGTATTCTCGTGTAGATATAGCTCAATATCTTACAAAATATTAAAGGTGGAAAAAGTTGTAATGTATATATATATATATATATATACTGATTCCTTTTGGTAAACAGCAATTAGTAACACAAAAAAGAATCTTAATGCCTGTATAACATATTTGCACTGATGTAAGAAACTGCAATCTAACGCTGCAGTTTTGAAAATAGTGAAAATAATTTATAATTCTATTCATAACGTTAACACTTAAACGTATTTGCTCACAACCGCAACATTAAAGTCGGGGTGTTATTTGGATCTCCCGTAATTTTTGTAATATTTGTCCTTTTGGAGAAAAATTTGCTATAGATGATAATTAACATCTAAACTCTTAATTAAATACAAAATTTTTGCTGTAAATTAGTTTTCATGGTAACTATGGGCAAAAACGTTGACGTCAATTTCGTTACTCGGCCGCCATCTCGGATTTGCGAAATTTGAATTTATGGGAATATTGCTATTTTTCCGTTTATCACGTAACAAACCATGCAGAAAAAAGTTTTATCGGCTTACAGTTAAAAAATAGACAATAAAAAGAGAAAAAATTTGAGTTTAAATGCATTTTTTGCTGCAAAATATGCATTTTCCGAAATATAAACCTAATTTGCATACTTTTTTCTCACTAAGTCATAATGTGTGTATGGTGAAGTCACCTAATTAGTGTCAAACTATTTCTCATTAATCTGGCTACAGCTACTGAAAGTTTCGTGGCAATAGCTTCAAACACTAATTTTTTAAACCCAAAAACCTATGGGGGTTCGAAATAACTCCACCCCCCCCCCCATACGTTAAAAGGTTAATAATTTTTGTAAAACTAATCACAGTTCTTGCCACAAAAGACATTCCGATTGAAATCTTAGTGATTACAATCTGCCGAAAATGTAGATTTCTTTTAAAACTTTTTCATTACTAATCCCGAGTATTTATTGTAAAGAAAAAAAAAGTGGTCAAGTTAATCTGTTTACACAGAACAATGTCTCGGAGGAATAAATCAGAAAGATATATTTGCCTTATACTGAAAGAAAATTTTCAAAGATTCTTGTATTCTCTTACAAGTGCAAATTGCCTCAAATGAATTTGGCCCTGAAATATATTTCGTTGAAAAGCGTGTTTTCACAACTACAGGAATCACAAAACTTGGTTTCTGTTTTTTAACAAAACACAATTCGTCAATTGTAATACATTAACTAAGATTACTAGTTTTTTGTACCATTTAAATAAACCAGGTGTTGTAGTGAATTAGCAACTAAAGTGTCATTTTTCTTGTAAAAGATAAGCTGCTTGAATAGGGAGATAGCCTGAGTACCTGGGTTTTCGGAAAGCTTTTTATCATTGGAAAACAAACTTCTAAACATCACGTACATTGAACATGGCCAATTTAAGAACCGCTCGTGGAAGTGAATTCGGCATTAGCCACAATTGGAACCGACGAGAATTTGATCTATCAGGGGCCGCGGAACACGGGGGCTAGGGTGGGCTAACCCCCCCCCCCCCTCCCCCCACTTTTTTTGCCGATTTTAACTTCCGTTTTCATTCATTATTCCTTGTTAAAGCTTGTGTTCTTTGTACGTATATGTCATCGGGGTGGTAAAGAGGTTTTGCGTGATACGTGATTGGCCTAAAAATTGTCGCGTGATTGGTGAAAAAGGGCAAAATCGAGTAGTGATGCGTGAAATATGTTGCCACTGTGATGCGTGATTTGCACAATTTACTTGTTGTGATGCGTGATTTTTTTCCAAGAGTGCGTGAAAAATCATATCAGGGGCTTTCGACATTTTTAAAATTTGAAAAGCTGACGAAGTGAACTCTCATTTGAAATGCTGAACAATGAAGTAGAAGAAATACATCAAAATACGTGATATGTGAGATGCGCTAAAAAAATTACGTAATTCGTGAAAACATCAAAACTTGGCACGTGATGCGTGATCAAGACCCCCTCTTTACCACCCGTGGTAGTGTTGGAAGTTCATTATAAACTGTAATATAGCAATATAGAAACTTCTGCATAGGAACTGTGTGATTTAATGTAATTGAACTGATCCAAAATTAAAACTCGGCTATTTTAGGACCACCCAGAACAGCCTCTTATAGCCATTTCAGAGGCCGTAAATTTCAAAATTATGGCGAGCGCTTCACCCTCGGAATTCAACCACCCCACTCTAAAATAGCTTCCGGGGCCACTGTCTATAATGTGTTATGCGAAAATATACTTATAACTAAAAGTTGCTAATAAAAATTGGAAGTGCTGCGAGCAATGAGCTTTCAGAGTTACCGTTTCAGTTAACCC
>JANSTR010161316.1:0-10021 GCA_025434805.1 Antipathozoanthus remengesaui
GTATTTTATTTCAATATTGTATAAATCACTTACTAAAGTTAATTAATGAACTTATTTAGCAATTTTTGATTAAAAAATAACTTTTTGCAATAATTTGAACATATCGAAAAATCCAAGGTGGCGGCCATGGAAATCCAAGATGGCAACTTTGTGACGTCATGTGACGTCAGACGTGACGTATTAAATTAGCAAAGGACCTGTCTCGTTACGCTTAATTAATAGTGTAAGTCTCATATCCATATCATGTATAGTTTAGGAGAAACAGGGGGGAGGGGGGCGGTCCCTCAGTCCCAGGAACGCAAAAAAAAAGCTCAGTCTGAACTGAATAGGGTTAAATGTAACCAAATCTAATAACAACTTGAATTTACCCTCTTGAAAGCAGAATATGTTTGCACGAGCTTCCAGGATTGTCCCGTCTTTCTCCGACAGGAACTGGAAAACAATTGTCGTTTATATTAAAATGTAATTTTGGGAATGAAACTTACTTAACCTTCATTTTATAATGTAATGAGTATGAACTTGTATTACGCTATTTTTACATTCTGAACAAAGCTAAACTATAACATAACTTATGAAAAACTTATGAAAATATCTAAAACAATTTTAAACATGTTATTATACGAGCTACAATTTCCTCAAACCAAATTGGTTTATTCAATTTTTCCTTTCTTGTTTGAAAACTCTGTTATTGGACACTAGCCAGTAACGAAATCCATTTATCGGATAGTTGAGTTAATGAACCAATCACAATCTGAGTTTCTAGCATTCTGACCAATCAGAAGCAAGAACATGGTCATTAGAAATGTCAGCAACGTACCCCTGATAAACTGCACATATAGCAAAACAAAATGGAGTGTAAAATGCTATCGAATATTGAATTTAAAATATATCTTTCATTTTAAAAAGTGTAACAATTGTAAAAATTCACTCCAATGTATTTCATCAGAAGGACAGTATGATGGAACAAAACATGTAATCGTTTGTTTTCAATAATTGTCAAGTTACATTCAACATGGCCGGTAGCTCGGTTGGCTCTGCAGCAGCGCCACTTGGAGGGGACTTTCAACAAACACTGACTGTGACACTTTTGACTTCTCCGGCTGTGAAAATCACCCATTTGAAGTTTCTTAACCGTGTTTTAGAATTTCCACATTGAATTTAACACATTTTTCACAGGACCATTCAATAGATTTTGTTAAAATGACGTTCATGCGCAGTGTGTACATGATCAAAATAACTTGTCAATCAACTCAGCTCCGCCTCCTTGCCTTTCCCGCCATGTCGTTCGCGTGGCGCGTCAACAGCAACTTTCTATCGTCCTTTCTTTCTTGAATGCATATTATTACCAAGTAATCGAATGATTTGGGGTACTATTCGGGATTATTCATCACTCGTAAATATTTCAAAGACCACAAATTGAACTCACTTCGTTCATTCAATTTTAGGTTTGAAATATTACTCGTGCTGATTAATCCCGAACAGCACCTCAAACCATTCGGTTACCCATACGAAGCAGGCGTAGCTCAGTTGGTTAGTACGCTTCCTTCGGAACTAGAGGTCATCAGTTCGATTCTGGGTGATGCCACGTCTGTTTAGACCTTCCTCTGAGGGTAACGTCTGGAGCTCTAAAACGGAGCATTGGCAGAGGGAGGGGATAAAGGGCGGGCAGAGGCCTGCAAGTTTATCAGTTGTATTGCAGTACATGTCATGTGTTATTTTCGTTAAAACAAAGTTACTTTAGCTTTCGTTTTACTTTACAGTACTTTGATTAAACGAAGCGTCGGCAGTGGCCATCGACATTTGTAATATCTTGTAATAGAAGAATTAGAACAAATTTTTTCAAAAAAATTACAGTTTTCACTGACTTTTTAACTCTAGTTTCAGTTTTCACAATCAAGTTTTAATTAAGAACTGTTGCTATGGCAGCAGCCGTTTCGCAACGTGTCCGCCATTTTGGCCGCCATCTTCGATTTTTCAAAAAAAATTTTTCAGCAAAACTTTAGCAAATTTTCTTGAAAGTAGTAGAAAACATGTATTTACAGACTGAAAAATGATTGTAATTAAGAATAGAGTGGAATAGAAGAATTAGAACAGATTTTGTCAAAAAAATTACAGTTTTCATTGACTTTTTAACTCTAATTTGCATAATTAATTTTTCACAAATTATAAAAGATGACGTTATGCAATTAACGTCAAAAGATGCGCTTATTATCGAACTACAGTACTGAAAGTTCCGTTTTGATTGCTTCAAAGCTGTGATTTTTAGATCGGAAAAACCTTTGGGGGATCCATTTGTACCCCTGGGCGTAGGGTTAATTGTGATAAATAAGAACTTTATAAGCTAATATTGCTGGTAATACTAGATTATATAGAGATCGCTTGAATTATAATTTTCCCTTCCAGCTATTGTCGATTTACTTTTCTTATAGACAAAATATAGCAAGTTTGGAAAAGCTCCGAAACATGTTGAAATGTTCAGTATGTGCATGACTATAACAATTAGGATCATGTGATCAACGAACAGTCCTTCTCTTATAGCAGATCAACGTGTTCGCTTAACAAGTTATTTCATCTTTGTAACCCCTTTTTATAACACACTCATCTTTTGTATTCGTTTATCTTAGAATTGTACCGTGATTACGAAACTTAATAAAACTGCAATTTATTCAACACGGAGAACCAGTCACTCCTTTTATATTTCTTTGGTTCTCTCACCTGGAATATATTCTCTCACTTCCGCTTCAGTTAGTTTATAGAAGCCCACAGCCTTTTTCTCTTTCATCTCCTTTAACTGTTCCAAAGGATCTTTAGGTTCTGTCGGTGGTGCAATGCCAAACTGAAGAGTTATCTTGGCCATAACCAGGCCACTTTGGTTGTGAAATCCTGTGACGTTTGCCCTGGTCAGGTTGAAGTTGGTTTTGTTGAACATTTTCTTGAACTGTTGAAAAGTATCGATGTGTCAGTCAATGGTGCCTCTCTCTTACAACCCAAATATTATTCGTATCATGTTAAAGAATTCTAGATATATTCTCCTTTTTATAGAGCATGTAATGTTGAAGATGAGGCTAAATGTTCTTCCCGGGGGAAGGAGATACTCCCATATCGAACGGACTGGGATGTTCATTGTACTTTTAGAGTGTTGCAGGTGTGCCTTGTGATTTCTTTTAGGGTTAAAATCCTTGACTGTGGCTCTTTTAGGGGTAAAAAGGTGGCCTGTAGACTCTTTTAGGGGTAAAAAGGTGGCTTGTAGGCTCTTTTAGGTTTAAAATCGTGGCCTGCAGACTCTTTTAGGGTTAAAATCGTGGTCTATAGACTCTTCTAGGCTTAAAATCGTGGTCTATAGACTCTTTTAGGGTTAAAATCGTGGCCTGTAGACTATTTTAGGTTTAAAATCATAGCCTGTAGACTCTTTTAGGGTTAAAGTCGTGGCCTGTAGGCTCTTTTAGGGTTAAAATCTTTGCCTGTGGGCTCTTTTAGGGGTAAAATCGTAGCCTGTAGACTCTTTTAGGGTTAAAATCGTAGCCTGTAGACTCTTTTAGGGTTAAAATCGTGGCCTGTAGACTCTTTTAGGGTTAAAATTGTGGCCTGTAGACTCTTTTAGGGGGAAAATCGTGGTCTATATAGACTCTTTTAGGCTTGAAATCGTGGCCTATAGACTTTTAGCGGTAAAATCATGGCCTGTAGACTCTTTTAGGATTAAAATTGTGGCCCGTAGACTCTTTTAGGGGTACAGTCATGGCCTGTAGACTCTTTTAGGATTAAAATCATAGCCTGTAGACTCTTTTAGGGTTAAAATTGTGATCTATAGACTCTTTTAGGCTTAAAATTGTGGCCTGTAGACTCTTTTAGGGGTAAAGTCGTGGCCTGTAGACTCTTTTAGGGTTAAAATCGTGGCCTGTAGGCTTTTTTAGGGTTAAAATCTCGGCTTGTAGACTCTTTTAGGGTTAAAATCGTGGCCTGCAGACTATTTTAGGGGTAACATCGTGGCCTGTATAGGCTCTTTTAGGTTTAAAATTGTGGCCTGTAGACTCTTTTAGGGTTAAAATTGTGGTCTATAGACTCTTTTAGGGTTAAAATCGTGGCCTGTAAACTATTTTAGGTTTAAAATCATAGCCTGTAGACTCTTTTAGGGGTAAAATCGTGGCCTGTAGACTCTTCTAGGCTTAAAATCGTGGTCTATAGACTCTTTTAGGGTTAAAATCGTGGCCTGTAGACTATTTTAGGTTTAAAATCATAGCCTGTAGACTCTTTTAGGGGTAAAATCGTGGCCTGTAGACTCTTTTAGGGGTAAAATCGTGGTCTATAGACTCTTTTAGGCTTAAAATCGTAGCCTATAGACTCTTTTAGGGGTAAAATAGTCGTGGCCTGTAGACTCTTTTAGGGGTAAAATCATGGCCTGTAGACTCTTTTAGGGGTAAAATCGTGGCCTGTAGATTCTTTTAGGGGTAAAATCGTGGCCTGTAGATTCTTTTAGGGTTAAAATTGTGGCTTGTAGGCTCTTTTAGGGGTAAAATCGTGGCCTGTAGACTCTTTTAGGGGTAAAATCGTGGATTGGAGGCTCTTTTAAGGTTAACATCGTGGCCTATAGACTCTTTTAGGGTTAAAATCGTGGCCTGTAGACTCTTTTAGGGGTAAAATCATGGCCTGTAGACTCTTTTAGGATTAAAATCGTGGCCTGTAGACTATTTTAGGGTTAAAATCGCGGCTTGTAGACTCTTTTAGGGTTAGAATCGTGGCCTGTAGACTATTTTAGGGGTAAAATCGTGGCCTGTAGGCTCTTTTAGGTTTAAAATCGTGGCCTGTAGACTCTTTTAGGGGTAAAATCGTGGTCTATAGACTCTTTTAGGGTTAGAATCGTGGCCTGTAGACTATTTTAGGGGTAAAATCATAGCCTATAGACTCTTTTAGGGTTAAAATCGTGGCCTACTCTTTTAGGTTTACAATCGTGGCCTGTAGACTCTTTGGGGTAAAATCATGACATGTAGACTTTTTTAGGTTTAAAATCGAGGCCTGTAGACTTTTTTAGGGTTAAAATCATGACCTGTAGACTCTTTAGGGTTAAAATCGTGGCCTGTAGGCTTTTTTAGGAATAGAATCGTGGCCTATAGGCTTTTTTAGGATTAAAATTGTGGCCTGTAGGCTCTTTTAGGGTTAAAATAATGACCTGTAGACTCTTTTATGGTTAAAATCATGGTCTGTAGACTCTTTTATGGGTGAATTTTTTGGAGAATTTTGGATGTCTCATCAATTCGAAGAAGCTTGTGGGTGTCCTTCATTTCAGGATGGCTTTGCAAACACCTTTGCCGCAAGATCGTGGACAAAAATAGAATTAGAATAGTATCTTTTGAGGGTTAAAATAAGGTTCGGCCACGACCAACTTGGCATTTTTTTGCAGGCTGAAAGCACCCCAGTCCAAGGCGTATATCAGTACCCCTTCCCCGGTTTTCTTAAAGGAAATTTAAAGCTGCAGTGAAAAATACTTTACCGGCCAAAAGACTTTGCTGCACTGATTTGCTGTGTGAAATTTTAGAGCTGAAACCGTTGTATAAAGGAGAGCGGAGCAATGACCTTTCGCTATTTTGTTGATGAAAGTCGCTATCTTGAATTCTGACGTCACTGCGTTCGGGACGGGATCTTGCGTGGGATACACGCTTTTCCTCTGAAGGAGAACGATCTTGATCTGTCGAGTATTTCAACTTGTAACTGGAAGGGGTCACAGCCTAGCGAGATAAAACGTTTCCCATTCACCATTTTGATATGACTACGAGTGCAACTCGTCCAGGCCAGGCTGTACATTAAAACACGTAAAAGAGGGAGTAACCGTTCAGGTTTGGCCGCTCAGCACTGGTGAATAAACAGATATAGTAGTTTATGGTTATAATTACAATGCTGTACAAATACCCCAAAATCCCACCGGGGTCAGATATTTTTTCTCTTTCTCCGTGTGGGCCTATTTCCTTACTAGGGCTATCGCTCAGAAGGAATTAATTGGGGTCTTTGTACAGCACTGTAACTTTAACCATAAACTACTATATCTATACATTAAAACATGCGGGAAATCCCGTCCCGAGCGCAGTGACGTCAAAATTCAAGATGGCGGCATCCGCCAACACAATACTGGCAAAATACCGAAAAGATTTTACTCCGTTTTTTTTATGCGACGGTTTTCAGCTCTCAAATTTCACACAACAAATCAGTGCAGCAAGATTTTTGGCCGCTAATGTATTTTTCACTGCAGGTTTCCTTTAAACATATTTTTGGAGTTTCAGCCTCAAAATATTCAGGTTCTTAAATGTTCTTAAACGTACTTGGATGTAAGTATCCGCAAGCACAACCCAATTGGAAGAGGAAATTATCTTATGTACCAATGCAATGTATACAATGGACATGCAATCGATGCAATGGATGCAATCAATCTTTTATATACAATGAACTTCGTTGCTTCACGCCGGTACATTTAGCTACTCTGTTTGTTGTTAAGAAATAATTTAAATATCAGTTAAGGAATGAATTATTTTCATGTTCTTTTACTGTATCCGGATAAGGGAGATCTCAGCCTCAGGTATGTTCTTAGCATGTTCTTAGATTTTGGGCAAATCTCAGCCTCAAATCTCAACCTCAAATCTCAGCCTCAAATCTCAGTCTCAAATCGCAGCCTCAACTCTCTTCCTCAAATCTCAAATGTCAGCCTCAATTCTCAGCCTCAAATCAGACGCCGTAATATATTTCGCCATAAAATAAATAATACTTATTAACCGAGAGTGAGGTCATTACAGGAATATCTGAAACGAGATCTTGATGACTGTGTGATGGCGAGATTAATACATCAAGAAAGAATTCTGGGATTTCCCTGAAATAACTGAAAGAACAAGTCTTCGGCACTTTTACGCGATGAATCTAGTCAGCAAGCAGTCTCAGAAAAAATCTCATAATCACCAGACATCATTAAAATTAATTACCATCAATCCTTTGAGATATTTTGTTGTCAAGAGCCGGTTTGGTGACACATACTATCGTGGCCATGTGATAATAAAAAAGCTTTATTTATTATTACACTTACCAAAACTTACCTTACGTCATCATAGTCAGATTCAAATTGTCAGTGACAGTTTAGGCAAATCATTAAATTAAAATAAAATATAATTTGATCACTTGCTACTTTCAACAATTTCCACATACCTCGTCGATTAAACCCTGTTTTAACTCCTTGTATTTTTTGCTCGAGTCGTTCAGATAGTTTTCATTCCAGGAGTGGCCAGCTAGCGTAATGTTGGCAAGGTACTTGATCTTAACCTCTGTAAAATAGAAATGATTAGACATTTTATATTCTGATAGGGAAATTATATCCCGGTTTGGAGTTAATGTTTTCAATGAGTTGCGTTAATCATATGAAAAAACCGTGTTCTATTCTTAAGCCCAATTTATTAACATCACAGCTAAATTCTTAAAGGGTTCGATTGGCGGTTTGAAAAACCAATTTCATGGGTTCTGTAAACTTTTCATGGCCCATGCAATTGATCTGTTTGAACTTTCATGGCAATTTCATGGGCCTGCTAAAAGTAATGAAATTCGGAATCGCTGCTTTCATGGCTCTGAAATCAACTCTCCTTAACCCTCGAACGTCCAAGGGGGAGGGGGGTCAAATGGACCCCCCCCCTAGGTTTTTCAAACCTACAAATTGCAGCTTTGAAGCAATCAAAACAAAACTTTCAGTAGCTGTAGTCCGATAATGAGCGCATTTTTGGCGTTAATTAGATGACGTGATCATTCATAATTTATGCGAATTTAATTATGCAAATTATAGTTTGAAAATGAAAACGGTAAATTTTTGACAAAATTTTTTCTAAATTCCTTTTTTTCCACTCTATTCTTAATTATAATCCTATTTCAGGCTGTAAATACTTGTTTTCTACTAATTTCAAGAAAAGTTGCTGAAGTTTTGCTGAAAATGAAATTTTTGAAAAATCCAAGATGGCAGACAAAATGGCGGACACACTGTGAAACGCCTGCTGCCATAGCAACAGTTCCTAATTGAAACTTGATTGTTATTATGAAAAGTAATTAGCTAATCATAGGCTACTCACATGCCAAAGCTTGATCTTTTATGTGCAGCCGTTTGAGAAATCCACCTCCTTGGGTTAATTTGTTACAAAAAATAGCTTGGACGTATGAGGGTTAAGTTCACTTTAAAGTTTACCTTACCTGTGTTTGGGATCTGGTTTGCATGGTGTCTTCACTTCTCTAATGTTTGAGATCCATCATGGAGATTGCATTGTAACAGTATGTATATATTTTTAAAGTTGCAGCTTATATTATGATTGATTTAATTTTATTGATACTGTAGGAGAAATTATTTTGTGATGGGTAGATGCACTGTAATTCAGATCTTTGAATGTTTGTCTACACAGCGGGAAACGAATCTTGTCCACAGCCCCAGACATCAGAGCACTTAGCAGCCATTGAGATCATGAAATTGAAGCACATCATTATACTACAGAACAAAATTGACTTGGTGAAGGAAAGTCAGGCAAAGGAACAGTACGATCAGATTCTTAAGTTTATACAGGGTGAGTGTACTTGGAAAATTAAACAGCTACTGTACTTATGAAGAAAACTTAAATTTGGTATCAAGCACCTTTTAACATTAAACATTTCACATTGCCTTCTAATTGAAAAGTTAAAACAGTTCTGAAGATTGTGTTTCAGTTTCATATTAATTAATAGATTTATTTAATATATAATTTGAAGAAATAAAACAAATTTCTTTTGTCTGCATGGTCTCTTTTAAACACAAGGAGGATGTTGGAAAAATTTATAATTCAGTCTTTAATTTAGTAAAGCACCTTCGATGCTTCGAGGATTAATGTGTGCTATATCAGTTCAAGACGGTTTATCATTCTTATTTACAGTTATAGATAAGTGCATGATTCATCACATGTAATTAATTGGACTGTTGCACTCTGCAGGTACAATTGCTGAAGGAGCTCCGATAGTACCCATCTCTGCCCAGCTCAAGTACAACATTGAAGTAATTTGTGAATACATTTGTAAAAAGATTCCTATCCCAGTGAGAGATTTCACTTCACAACCCAGGTTAATAGGTGAGACATGGACAGCTGCCTCTGGATTTAATATTAAATTGATATATTTTTTTTAATATATATCTAACATGCACTGTCGACCAACTTGCTAGGATGTGTCACACATCAATGGTTAATAAGTTTTTCTAATCTTTGAAAAGTTCTAAATTAGAAAAATAAGGTATTTAAACCTAAGACAGTTTCTTGATTTTCACAATTTAACTCTCGATTTCCCTGACACATGGCCTAAGAGCATGTCTGCATTAAAGTTTAGTACTAGGTAATAAATGTTACTAATCATGTTGTCCTAGCTCATTGTCATTGTGCCCTGAATTGTTGGTCATCTTGTCCAATGTCTTGGTCAAGTCAGCTCCTAATTATATATTTGAACAATTATTTTTGCGTCAAAATATAGCATTTCATGTCAGTGACTAATATTTTTTGAAAATGTCAAGATTGTACGTGAATCAGGTCAGTAAATAGAATGGCACACACCCAAGATGGCTGTGAAGAAGTGCACTGTTAAGTTGTCAATTTGCTTTTAGTGATACAAGTTTCTCTTGCATAAATCTTTCAATAAAGTAAATCAGATTGAAAAGTGAACAAGTGTTTAATGTTCAAAATAGAATCACAATATGCACTTGTATACTCCTTCAGTGCATGATGATGGCTTGCCTGCAGCAAACATGTGCACACTTCAATAGTTTGAATGTCATGTTCTTGAACGATATCTTGAAGTCCAATGTTAGCTATGTATTGAAACTCAGTTAATTTACTCATTGGTTATTTTGTCACACATCATTCTTCCTTTCCATCAATTGATGGAAATCATAATAAATTTAATCATATTCATATTGAAATCATGTGCGCTTCCTGCAATTTGATTGGTTCCCAACAGCACTGATTTCAGACTAAATTGACCGATTACAGATTTTGCACTC
>JANSTR010161327.1:0-10021 GCA_025434805.1 Antipathozoanthus remengesaui
AATTTACAACGATTTTACGAACACGATATTTTTTCCATACAAAGTCTTATAAAATCGCTATCGCCGGACTCTAGTCAGTACTAACTCCCAGCTTGGGCTGCCTGTGGTCAAACAAAGCTATTGCAACACTTACAAACATTTCACTGTTGGCGTTGCCAATAAACGGTAAGACATTTTTCGTTGCTGTTTGGTTGTGTTCATCTGTACACAATTTAATGGCTATTAGTTGTGGAGATTAGGATTGTTTTTTGTCTAGTCATAGTAAATTCCTTTAAAATGAATCGAGTATCTTCGAAAATCCGTTGCTGTTTTGCTCGCGCGCTGTTACAAATTTGAAGATTATATTCACCCTAATGCAGCTTAAAGCTCAGTTTTTAAATTCAAGCAGATATTCCATAGTCCTTACCGGTGCCCAATTTTGGTTTTGTACTTTTTTGTACTTTTTGAGTTAGAGACCAGGGACGAGTGCCATGTCTACTGCATGTTTGGGCTGCTAATCTCCAGGAATAAAATGTCTTGCTCAGTCGGCGCTTAGTATGAATTTTACATCTTACCAGACAGTTCTATCCCTGATAAAACGTTTTGCAATTGCTAAGCGTTATATGCTGCTTCGCTGTGTCCAATTTTATTATCAAACTAAAACGTTTCACATATTGACAGAAAAGATTCACCTGCAAGTCCGAGTCTGCAATCGCAAAACAAGATACGAATGCAGCTTCCAACTCCGAAGTCTGATATAAAAAGTTCGGGAGTGTGCCATCTCCGTCACCTCTCCGTCATTTGTTTTCCACCGTCACCAAGTTGCCACAGGTTTTTCCAAAATCTGGACGAGTGGAGCAAGCCGGACTCCGCTATAGGCTATGTTTTATTCCAACTGAGAAAATCTTTGGGGGTTACGCGCATCGCACGTTTCTGAGGGGCAGGCGCTCGTTTCCCCACCTTTCCTTTCTTCCGCCCTGGTTCCATCCTATGCTGTCCCACCCCACCCTATGCCAACTCACCTATACCCCCATTCAATTCCGTCCTATCCCATCCTACCTTACCCCATCCCAATTAACTCACCTATCTCACCCTATTCAATCCCATCCTATCCTACCCTCCCCGTCCTAACTTACCTATACCCCCTATTCAATCCCATCCTGTCCTATCGCACCCTGCCATATAACCCACCCTACCATATCTCAACTCACCTGTACGCTCTATTCAATCCCATCCTATCCTATCCCACCCTACCATATAACCCACCCTACCATATCTCAACTCACCTATACGCTCTATTCAATCCCATCCTATCCTATCCCACCCTACTATACTTTGATTACCCCCTACCATACTCTGACTCGATTAAAACAACAACAGTAATCTTTATTCACAAGCCAATATGTTCGAAGCGTAAAGGATACGGGGTTATCCATAGCTTGTGACGGTTTGCCGCGATAAACTTGCAGCGTTTGACTTTATCCGTGTGTACTGTCACAATTTGCAATAACGTCGCAATTTGTAATACCTGTCGCAATTTGTAATAAAACTTGTCGCAATTTGCAATAAACTTTTCCAAACAATATTTTATCAATGTTTGGCAGCCAAAGCTTTGCTGATATGTTCTATAAACTAAAGCAAAATGTGCGGGATGATGACGTCACAAGTCACGTGACTAAATCAAAATGTAGTTTTATTACAAATTGCGACAGACACCGTATTTGAGACTTGTATTCATGTGCTCTTCGCAGCGATCCTGACAACGTGATGTAGTCATGAATCCGTAATGAAGCGTAGTGTTGTGTAGTGAAAAGGTTTTAAAAACTAAAGAACGAAGAGATACATGTTCGCTAAGGCGTACAATCAGAAATACAAATTGGCTAAATTTACTTACATATGTGTCCCTTTTGAGCAACAAACAAACGTTATTCAATAATAATAATATTAATAATAATATTAATCAAAGAAAGGGAAGAAATTAAGATAAAATATATAAAAAAAATACTTTGAAACAACAATTACACATAAAAATTAGCTTTTGATACGCCACGTTTGAATTCAGCTAAGGTTGGTGTTTTTCTCATGTATTGCATATACATGTAATGTCTTAGGCATTCATGATGTTTTGTGCCTCGACATGCCCTCTAAGTGTCTATCAGTCCTTAATTGACCGTAACAAAAAAGATGGCGGCTGTACATTTGACAACAATGCCTTGCGAACCTAACTCAGCGAATAGCTACACTTGGAAGACCATTGTTTGGGAAACGTGCCCATGCACTAACAAGATTCTGTATGCTAGGTTTGAAGTTCTTACATCCTTTCTGTACGTTTTTATGAGCGTTTTCATGTTTTTCGCGCGCTAGGAATTACGGGTAAATGTACCAGTCGCCATCTTTTTTATTACGGTCAATTGATTCTAGGTTCACTAATTTGTTTATTAGGATATATGTAAGAGATTGAACAAGATAACTTTTCTTGGTGGATTTGAACACAAAAGGTAACCCAATTCCAATGACTGTTATCGATACTCCAAAAGCTGCTTGCTCTATAATGTCTAATCACTGTAATGTTTTGATATGTATCAATTCCAACAATTACGTCAAAAAAGAATTCTTTCGTGGCAGACACGGATTACTAAACAGTCTGTTACAGCATCTGAAAATGAAATATTGTATGGCTACCAGCTAGAAAGGAAACCTTTCTTCTCTCTCGCATACCACCAAATAAACACTGAGGAAGTGTTTGCATGATGATCCTATTGATTCAAGGCTTGCAGAATATTTACATCTAGAAAGAAGTGCGATGGACACACTTACTCAAAGCACTAGTGAGTACATCGCCCATGAATGGTAGAAAGGATTTAAACAGCGGTGGTTCTATGAGCATATGTAAAGCATATGCCATAATGACACACACATCATGAGCTGAATCTTTGTTTGGATCCAAGGAAGCATGTGGATCTAAAAACCAAAACAAAACATTATGAGCAAAAGTTGAACAAATGGTAGGTCGTCAACTGGTGGAAGCCATTTTAAGAGAAATGGAAAAGGTTCAAATGAATAGATTACATTATCGAATGCTCTGTTAACAACATCTGACCTTGTTAATGTTCTCGAGAGTAATTTGACTCACTACATATTGGAAAACTAAATCTGAGTTGTTAATGGTAAAACTATAAAGAAAATGAACCAAAGGGAAACAGTTCGAGTAGTCGCGGGTTCGAGTTAAAGCATTTACAGTAAAGCTATGAAGCTAATCCAAGACTTGGCCAAAAACATTTTATCTCTAAACTGTTACATTTCTATGCACTCTCTACTTTTCCGTTAAAATCTCCAAATGGAACGCTTTAAATCTTCTTGCAAATGATCATATCCCTCACCTTGACGAAGCCTCATCAGCAGTTCTTGGTTTACACATGTTAAATCTTCGGTCCGATGTAGGCCTTTCACATTTCTTCCTATATAACCAAACAGTATTAAGAATGAGCTCATATTATGGATAATACTAGGCCAAAGGCAACAACACAAGTTTTGATTCCATACCACTGTCAAGAAGTGAGCAAAACAAATAGGACAAAAACTGATAAGGAATGAAAGGAGCCGAAACCAATTGTAGAACTGCACACATTATAGGTGTCCTACTGATGATCGATTACCAATTTGTGTTTATTTCAGGAACATGTAGTTGTCTGTTCAAATATAATAATAAAAATGGAGAAACCTTGCAGTGATTAGTAACGGTAGTATTTATTTTGTAACAATACAAGTGTTAACCAAATTTGAAAAAGCTGCATGATTACAGACTTGTGTCTTGTCCAATAACAGATTCTGAAAACGAGGTAAGCAAAACTAGAGTGCTGAATAAGCCAATCAGATTTGAGGAAATTGTAATTTCCACGATTAGAGAACAAGTACTGCACGTGGATAAGAAAAGAATACTGTACTTCATGTTTGCGACTGGAAAGCCTTCTTCATAAGGAAATCTTACAAATAGTACAATCGCATTCTTCTGATACATAATTAAGAAAAAACGGCAAACGAATTAAGCTGATGATATCCTATATAGATGGTCAGTACAATTGTATTGCGCATAAGATATCCAATAGATATAAAGATGGTGTGATACATGTTGAACTCTTTAATACGGATTTTGTATTAGGATCCTTTCGAACAGCCTACCATGAGTCTCTAGAAAATCGACACATCTTGAAACAATCTGGCAACCACTGTCTTTCTCTTCTGGTGGAACTGGCAGTGGTTGAAACACCTTAAAACAAAGTCACCGTCTTACGTTCTTCAAGCAATGCCATTAGTAATTACACAAAAATATTTCGCATTAAGGTTAGCACAGGACGTTTACTAGGCACTGGTTACTATGACAACTAATATTCTTCCTTCTTTTAGGCAATCGATGTCTCACTGGAACTATTCAGTTAGTAGCCTAACATTAAAACTCTTTAATTATATTTGATTTATAAATAGTTGATACAACTAAAAGAACGTCAGGTATTGAAATGAAGGAAGGGGATTAAGCTGGCTCATGCTCAGATGTCTTTAACTATTGCAGATATAGGTGAGGTGAAGTGAGAGGAGGGGGGAAGGGGGTGCGGATTGCACTGCCACTAAATGCTATAGTGTTAACCTTTATATTATCTCCATAACTAAGTTATCAAAATCTAATGATGAGGACGAAAGGAAGGATGGCTTTGGCATAACTACTACATGCTACACTGGTCACCTTTTCTTTATTAACTTACAACAATGAGTCAATATGCATGAGGCTGCTGGTGGGGAACCAAATTGGCCTGACATGGATACTAATTACTAATAGCACTATGTTCATCTTATCTTATTTTCCAGTGGGCTAGTTCTTTATATAACCTAGGGTTTTTCGTCAGCATGTAGGATAAATGGTAGGATATATCAACTAACAGTTGATATACTGTGTACTTTGATGTAGGGATGAAAGTGTCTGTCGACATTTGAGTGCTAGCCCTTTATTACAGTAAACGATGGAGGGCCAGCACTCAAAACATCAACTTTTCCACATCATAGTTAAATACGTAACATATCAATTTTTAGTTGACCTAGCCTATCATTTATCTTATTTTCCACTGGAGCATGAAGGAAGAAAAAGGTGTGGCTCTGCTATGTCTAATAAAAGCTACAGTCCTTACCTTGTCTTCTTTAAGCACTGGAGCCTCCAAAGAGAGGCTTGTCAAATTAACCGCAAGGCATAAAACTGATTCGGGAATTGTAGCTGAATCCTCAGATGCCTATGACAAATAATTACCATACCCTTAGTGCAAAATTAAAAATTAAGCAACTTGTAAATACCTCTTATTAGCCGAATGCAAGGTCCGTATGGTAAGTTATGTACCGAGTTTTTTCCTTCCTTTTATGGCCCATGCGTGAAGCGCACAGGCCATAAAAATTGGAAAGAAAAAAACAAGGATCCATAACTTACCGTATGGACTGAGCAAACGAGCCTAATAAGACATTAATTTTATTATACACGCTTTTGTTGAAAAATGACAACAATCTTTGTGAATAATGGCCGCTCGAGAGCTAGAGGTCGCCAGAGGCCGGAAGGCAACTTATGGACCCGAAATTGACCAATCACAGCGCGCATTGTCATATTTTGCCTGAAGATGTTGAAAGCACGAAAAAATAGCATTTCCTTTCTTGAATTTACTTGATTGTCTCAAAAAAGGTAAAGGCAGGTGTTGGAGTAGTTGCAAGCATAATACTGATCGTCAGTGTCACTACTAATATCATACACTTATTGGATTCGTCCAAGCCCAATATGGAAACATATTTAAGTCCAGACTTCAATATTGGGCGAGACTTTCCACATTGGGTGAGAATGATTCAGTAAGTGTTTTATTATACCGAACAAAATTACAAACACTGAGTTTGGGTCACTGCATGACTTTGACTTTCCATACAACAATGCCGACTTGGCTATGATTCAGTCGAAGGACACTACAAACACTGCCAGTGCACAAGTGATAGCAACATTACATCACATGAACAGCAAATGATCGAGAAACCGTCATGCCATATCCCCAAAAATAGATCACGTGCAAACAGTCCAATAGCTTGCTGTCCAATATGATGCTGTCCAATATCGTCAAATATTGGATCGGCACGTGATTGCAGTGCAGACATATGATTGGTAGATTATCATTGAGGTATAATAAAACGTATTTTTATAGTTACTAGTGCGTTTTCGACTCGAATGCGCGCTCTCATTGGCTAAATCGAGGTCACTTGGAGTAGTTCAAAATCAAATGTTACATTGCTGTCACGCTGTCACGTTTCGGGAAATTTGTTTTGTTATAATAATTGTTGTTTATTTTGTTTATGCTATATAACAAAACACTTAATGACTGCTCCCTCGGGAAACATCTGTTTTGTTGACCTTGAATTTTGATGTCGACTTCGTCTCGGGAAACAACGAGATTCTCGGGAAACAAAACAGATGTTTCCCGAGGGAGCAGTCATTAAGTGTATATCACTGGTTATTGTTGTTGTCGCGTTCGAATTGCATTGACAGAAAAGTGTAATGAATCTCATCTGCTGCAGTTTAAAATCACCGACTAAATCAGGTATTGAATAACCAGTTAATAGAAAACGGTCCCTTTATAACTCCAAATTGGGTGCAATAGACTAACAGCAGTGAAATAGCACGATAGTCAAATGTTGCACTGTTCCTCTTAATATCATTTTGATTGGTCTGCAATTTGTTTATTCAAGCTGAAGCTCCAGTTACAGCAGTTCCAGTACTGACAACGCAGACGTACTTGAAACAACAGCGACATTCACTAAGACATTTAAGTAGAAACGTACAATGGTCTATCACGAAATGGCGCGTTCTGATTGGCTACTCTACTATGGTCTAAATGTAATAGACCATGGCAACGAACCAAAACAATATGGCGGATCAAGATTTGCTGTCGTTCAAAAGATTTAATTGACAACCTACTTGACATTTCTGTCCCAGAGAAAACAAAGAAAGCAACAAAATGTGGAGTGCCAATATTTAAAAGTATAAAATGGTTTAAAAGCCAGCCACAGTTTAAAACTCCGATAGAAGATATGTCAAAAGAAGATCTTATCAAGAATGTCTGCAAATATTTTATGCTGCTTCATGACAAAAAGACGACAAAGAGTTTAAAGTTCCTCTCTCCGCTCGATTCGGGAGCCATTGACCGCTACTTAAGACAGCCACCGATAAGCAAGCCATGGTTCTAATTGTTCACATTTTTTAGCAGATAGACTATTGTAGGTTTCTACTGAAACAATTAGACCTCTCGGCCTCATGGACTACGAATTGATAGCCCATTCGGCCTTCGGCCTCATGGGCTATTGACCCGTGGTCCATTCGTCCTCGGGGTCTAATTGTTAATTATAATTATAGTAGAAATCTATATTCCAGGCTATCTTACTCATGGTCTATCACGCAATAAACCCCCTCCGTGATATTGACACATTGCTCAAAAAATAAAGTAAACATTCCATCAATTGTTCGTCGATCTAGACTGGAGATTTATACTGTATAAGAACATTTTAATAAGAATTTCTGAGCGAAAAGAGAGTAGTCACTGTTTTGATAATAAAGTGTGGTTTCATTCTAAAAAATAACACATGTACAAAAGCAAACAAAGTGACATTTTAATGGAAGTTTCAGATAGCGCAGATTTGGCTAATTGGAGATATTGTGCTGGGGGTAGCACTATAAACCACTACACGTTTTTATCTCAAGAAAATGATTGCTCTGCTGTCGCTTCATCAAATGTAATGTTTTTATTGCTGAGAAATATATAGGTATTGAGTCAACGTCAAGGCTGCGACGCATGTTATTAAACCAGGTTAATTCGTCCCAGGTAGTACTGAACGATATTAGAGAATTGGACACTGCAGACTAAAACAATAGGCTCGTAAGATTTGACAGAACGTTCTAGGAATATTCCTTGTGGTTCTTGGTATATGATTCCTATCATTGTTTGGTGACCTTCCGACACTTGTCATATATTTTATGGTTTAGTTCTAAAACCACTGGAGCCAACCTGGTTCTCTATACTATTAGCATTAATTAAGCCCAAAACCTACAGTGCACAGCTGGGCGCTGTCCGGAGAGCCAGTCTCTCTTATTGTTTATTTATGAACAGCGACCAGTTGGGGACTTTGAGTTACTCGTGTCTTTAGCTGTTGGTCCCAAACTTTGATATTTTCGACTCAAACCTTTTTACTTAGGAATCGCTACTTTTGACTGCGTCTTAGCAAAATCTATTTAGAAACCAGCAAGAAATTTGGACAGCGCCCTTCGAAGCGCTGACGTTGATGATTGATGAGTGTGATCACATGTCGGGATCGCACCAATAGGATTTGACTAGAATTGGAATAATTGTTGGGTTATAAAATAGGGAATTACCGTAGAGAATGAATGATTCTTTTCTTGATTCTTGTTTTGATTCTTAGTCTTAGTCTGTCTTTCTTGAATGTAAGACTAAGAGAGATCTTGAATAAAGAAAACTCAGGCAAGAAACGGTCTTTGTTGAGTCAACCCCGGTCAAGAGATCAAACGGCACCTCTGCAGAAGCGAGTCCCCAACCAAACAACAACGCAAAACCACATTTATAATACTAAACAATAAGATTATTCGTTCTCGATTTCTATTGGCAGTTTGACAAGAATTTTCACATGCAAAGATATTATACTGTTTGCATGGTAAACCAACAACCAAACAACCTATCCTGTTAGGATAATGTAAGGAGAAGAAATATGCTGACACACTTGCAGGTCCTGAGGGGGATAATGAGTATTATTACTCACCGGGGCAAGGGGATGCTGGACTGGTGGAGCGGGTGGTACTGGTAGTGTCCAAACACTTCAATCTGCAGTGGCTTGCTACTCACATAGCTGATGAACTCCCGTGTCACCTCCACTCCAATCTACGCATGCGTGTGAAAACATAACAGACCACATTCGTATCTGCAGTGTCCTCTGATTACACTGACTACAAGATTCAATCTTACGGTGGAGACCTTAAGATACACGTATTTCGCATGCGGGTAAAGTACACGTGTGAATGAATGCGATAAATTTATTAAGATAACCCGGAGATATCACAAAAAGTAATTTGACAAATCTTGCCGCATTAATTCACTTTTATATATTCTTAAATTCCAAAGGAGATGTCAGCTATTCACATCTCTGTGGATATTGGATTAGGACTTCTGCTTTTTCTCGCTGTTATTTTAATATGTGTGTTCAACACCAGGTCGACGAAAACACTAGAAAAACGAATTTGTAGTCATTGCAGTCAGCGGTAACTGCGAATGCAAAACTGGACCATTGTCACAGCAGTGCAAAAGGTTATATAAATACTCTCATACCAGCTGAATTTTGAAACGTCCAACTACTCTAAGTCAATGTGACTTTAGTTAAACAGAAAAACTGACTCATGGACTTATCTCGTCACTCGTTGTTATTCGCCAACTCAAAATTCTGCTGTTAATTAAATGACAATGAACCTAAAAGTACCTAAACAAAGAGGAAGTAGATAATCATGTCACACATTTGTGAACTAAATGAACAGTTACGATTCTCATAAACGCTGTCCAATTTACTTATAACGGAAAGATTTGCACGCTGTTGCTGTGATTTTTCTCCTTGGAGTCAACGGCATGGTTGCTCAAAAAATAGGAAAAAATAGGAAAAAATAGGAAAAAATAGGATTTTTAAAAGCAGTTTGATGCACAGATAGCCGTCTTCCATGTACAAGTTTTACCTCCCACTTTAATCCATCAATGTTAAAAACGAATGTCAAAAACAACAAGGTTCAGTTAATCCAGACATTCGGACCACAGGATTTGAAACGCCACTTAGTTTGTGTGGTTTGTTGTTATTCCGTGAAGGTAATGAGTCCTGACTATTGTATTTATGTGGTGGATCTTGCAAAGATATTTTTGATTAAAGTTAGAAAGGTCATGCATTTAAGCTTAATTTTAATTTATAAAAGTTTGTTGAGAAATAG
>JANSTR010161338.1:0-10020 GCA_025434805.1 Antipathozoanthus remengesaui
ATTTTTTTGTTTGATGTTTTAAAAAATTACACTGATGAATAAAGGGAATCAAAAGAATAAGAAGTCGGGTTTTGACTTAAAAACGCTAAAATAAAGTGACTAGAAATATGATCTTTTTGAAAAATCACTAAAATAAAGTGTCACTAAATATTTGAGTCTCAAAATCGCTAAATTAACATGACGCTAAAATTTCCTGTATTAAGGTAACAAATTGAAACAAAATGGCACTGAAAAGAAAATATGTTTGGGTGGAAAGTTTGATTTTTGTCTCAATATTATCATTATTTACAGCTTTTTAGTGTTTTGATTTTCTACTTTTCTGATCCAAGTGCAGCACCAGCAGCATATATTGCTCTGAAATACAACCAAGCTTAATTCTTTCATTCGAGAGGGATTCGTCAACAAATTTTTGTTGTGAATCAAAGCAGAAGACCTTGGCACCTTCCTGAAATGACTGCTTTGTAGTGGTGACATCTAATAAATGGGCTTTGCCTCAGTCTGAAAGGAAGGGAAGAGAAATTTGTGTAAAAGAGTTGAGAATTTTTTGTTTCAGTGGCACATGAATTACGACCGTTTATCGAACATCAAAGGGGACCATTGGGGGTGGCGATGTTCTTTCGACTAAAAATTAAGCAACTATTACTAAATAAAATTGATTAAGGTCATTTAAATTTTCTGGCTTTCTGCTCAAACACCACACACCAACTAGAAGGTATGGAGAGTTGGTATAGTATTCCCGCAAAATATGCTGTGAAAAACAAGATAGCCCTAGTGCTAGAGTAACTCCAGCTACAACTTAGTGTTTACATGTGTTAAATAAACAAAAAGATAGCCCTAGACCTAGGTAACCCTAGCAGCTTGCTTGGGTTTAACTGAAGGCCTTGGGTTACCCTAGGCTGCATGTAAATGCACCACGGAAACACAATAGACAAGGGTGACCCTAGCTCTGGTAGGGCTTACATTTCCCATTTAAAGAGGCCCTTAGTTTCTGTAGCGTTATTAAAGTGGATGACAGTAGTAACACAATACCCTTGGATGGAATACCTATGCATATATTATCTTAAAATTCAGACAGTTTAGTGTGTAGTATGCGTGAATATTTTTACAAGTCATGAAGTATTTAGAAAGCCTCTTTGGCAAATGAAAATACAACAGACGAGTAAACATTTCCACCCATACTACACACTATTAATGTTAACTGTGTATTAAGAGATTTATTATCCAACTGTTTTTCTCTTTTTGCTATAATATTATAAAACTGAAAAAGCAAATAAACTACATACAGTAGTACAGACATAGCAGGATATTTGTACTCATCCCAGGCTTAACTATGCTGGTTTTACAAAAAACCACAAGTTATGAATTTAGACACTACACAAGAATAAGTTCTGTTCAGAGCTTTCGGCTCGAGCTGGAGCCTTTGTCACTGTTGATGTGATTTGACTGGTTCATAACTTGTGGATTTTTGTAAAATCATTGTCCTGCACAACTAAGTTCCAGAACTTGTTATGCTGGTTTTGTTGTACTGCGTGGCCTGTAGTTGGATGATAATAATCCATCACATCCTAGCTCCCAGCAGAAGATTTGTTCTCATTTAAACAGCTGACCATGGGCCAACTGGCATGAAGCAAACAGAGCTGAATGATGGCATATGTCAAAGCAGTGACATGTAACGCTACCATTTTGCAGTTCTCAACTAGCTGGTGTACAATTGTTTTATGACAAGGGGTTTAAATCAGCAATATATATATAAAATTTATAATCATTTATTAACCCTCGGACGACCAAGCTCTTTATCATAACAAATTAACCCAAGGGGAGTCATTTGGACTCGATCCCCATGATTTCTCAAACAGAACTTTGCACATAAGAGCTAAAGCTTTGGTATGTATTACCTTTTATAGCAACAGTGGAATTTTAATTAAGAACTGTTGCTATGGCAACAGCCATTTCACAACATCTGCCATCTTGGTGGCCATCTTGGATTTTTCAAAAATTTTACTTTCAGCAAAACTGCAGCAAATTATCTTGAAATTAGTAGAAAATGTGTGTTTTATAGCTTCAAATAGGAATATAATTAAGAATAGAGTGGCAAAAAAGAAATAAGGACAAATTTTGTCAAAAAGTTACTGTTTTCATATTCAAACTTTAACTTACGTAATTAATTTAGCATAAATTATAAATGATGACATCATCCAATTAATACAAAGGATGCATTCATAAGTGGACTACATGCAGGTACTGAAAGTTTCGTTTTGATTGCTTCAAAGCTTTCAAGCTTCGTATTAGACTGGAAAAACCTTGAGACATTCTAGGGTTATTAAGTACTATATTTGTAATATTAGTTACTATGTTTTTGACCCATAAGGAGAAATAATAAAAAATATTCATTACTGAAGCATTTATTTAATAATAGGATACTTGTGAAGTATGTATTATTTAAAAGCATAGATTCAAAAATAATTGCAATGTATGTGTAGGTATTGTTTAATATATTGGACATATAAAATAATTCTTGAATTCTTGAATAACACTTGAATTCAAATCAAATGAATTTAAATGACTGAACATGAGTTACTGTATGTATTAGAACTTGGAAGTTATCCAAAAGGTATTTTTAGTTGAATACATATTCAAAATTTAGTGGTAGAGCTTATACTGTTAGCAAAATTAATGCAAATATTGCATTGTACCTGACCAGTACTAAGCTGTCAATCAATGTTAGGGACACAAGTTTTGAATTGAGTGGGAGCTCATAATCTACATTTGAGTGTGGTATAATGCATGATTAGGAAGTCATCTTTAGTTTTCTTTAGCTACTGTACTGCATCATGCCAGCCAACTGCCGTTTGAGTTTTCAGTAACACAAGAATATAACAAAGTGATGTTTTTAATCCTTTCAGCCCAGTCAATTTATCAACAAGTATTTTCTCGTTACAGTACCCACACAAATAAATACTGTTTACAAGATACATGTATAAAATAATATACAATGTCTTTCAGCAAGAGAAAATATAGTATATATAATCTTTTAAACCCATGAAAAATAGCTAGATAACCTTAATAATAAAATTCAGCAGAACCTTTCAGGGACTGTATACATTCCAGGAAATTCTTGAAAATTTCCTTGAATTTTTGGTCCTGCAATTCCTTGAAAAACCAGGGGGTTTTTTTGCAATATCCTTAAAGAATCCTTGAATTGTGTTTTCAGGATAATTTGCTTCTTGTTTTGCTCATCGAAAAATAATTATTTGTTCTTTTGGTTGTCAATGGAAAATTTATATGCTCAGTTCTAAAGCTTGCTGTGCAGGCTGTATATGTACTATATATTCAGAGGTCTTTGTTAGGCCTACAGACCTTGACATTTCCTGGAAAATTCCTGGAATTTTACCCTGTCCTTGGGTGAAGAACATTTGTAAGGTTTCTTTCTATTTCTCTGTGTTTTTTTACAGATTCACATATGAGGAGTATCGCTGTGCCCACTTGGAGAACCCTGGCAAAATATTCTCTGTCTTTTGTTTTAAGAACCTAGAATGTGATAGGTAAGTGATTTTGTGTTTCTAGGTCTGTATAGTTAGGCAAATTCAGAAATATCTGTGGTTCTGGTAGCCTGCGAGATCCTAGAGTTTCTGGCCAACTCTAAAACTTCTTTGGAATCTCTAAATTACATGTACATGTAGAACTACTCCATAATCAGTTGATTTTGTATGATTTAGTATTTAGACAGGCATGTCCAATTCAGCTGAGGCTGTAAATATAGGTCTGTATTTAACTGCTCAGATGGTACCATAAGTATTGGTTTTTGCTGGAGTACCTGGAGAGTACACCCAATGTGGAAGAGGGACTGCAAACCCAGCTCCCTTATTGTGTGTACATGTAGTGTACATATGATCATTGAAATCCAAATGGAAATGAAATTAACATGCTGAAATGCTTGTTATCATTGGTGCCATGCACATTAATTCTTAATTGACACATTTTTTCTGCTTTTGAGCACAGCAAAGAGCAAATAAATCATAAGGCCGGCACTGGTCTATTGAAACCAGTTCAAAATGTGCCAAGGGATTATTTATCTGCAAGGAATGTTCTATATTTATTCAACTTCAAGAAACTAATATTATTATTTTAAAATATTATATTCATTCAAAAAAAATTAATTTTATTGAGCCCAACCTATGTTATCTAACGATCATCTTGTCTATTTTATGCAGTACCAAAAGTTAGTTTTGTTTTTGATTTTTAATTAGTAACACATCAGTGAGTGATGAAGACATCCAAATGACTGAACAATTGAAGACAGAAATACGAAAGACATTTATGATGAAGGTAAGAGATCTATGTTAATATGTTAAAAAATGCTGTGTTAAAAAATGTGCAGCTGATGTGAAGAGTAGTAAGCTTCAGTTCATGATAGTGTTGATCATCAATTTTATTACTAAGCCTGCATAGAAACTGTAAGCCTGTTAACTCCCAAAACAGTGAGAGTAGAAGAATACTAGTCTGAAATGGAAAAAAAGCATGTACTGCATGCTTTAGTGGTAAAATCCATTGGATGATCATAATTTATCATGGATGAAATTTCTTGAGAAGGCTGTCAGCAGTAAATGAACAGACCTCTACATACTAAGCTGACATGCTGTATATTCTAAATCTACTACATTTTGATTATTTGAACCAATAGCGAACTTCATTATAAATGTTACCTTCACCCATTTAACCCCCTCTTTTCTTATGAAGGGCTAGCACTTAAAATGTTTCATTGTCATGTTAAAATACACAATAATTATATATTAACTTTTAGTTGATCTAACCTTTCATTCATCATCGTTGCCATCATCATCATAGCCATATCATTGCCATCAGCATCATTGCCATCATTATTATCATTGTCATCATTACTATCATTATCATAGCCATCACTATCATTCCCATCATACAGTACAGTAGCTGTCGTCATCATTACCATCAGTATCATTGCCATCATCACCATTTCCAGTATCATTCCTAATGATATTTCATTATTACAGCAGTTCCATTATGCTTGGAACCAATAAGAAGCATACAAGAGAAACTTTTGAAAAGTTTGAATTTCGTTTTCAGCTGTTTGACAACTATGAATCTAGTGAAATTGCAGCAGAACTTGCTTTCAGAGAGTTGGAAATATTTTTAAAGCAGGTAAGACATTGTTATTTGCTGTTAAGATTTAAAAAAATGTTTGTTAATGTATTATAGACCTCTTTCATTAATCACTTTTCACTTTTTTCACTTTAATCACTTCACTTCACTTTATTAACAATAACAAAAGTTACATTCATGATTTAAAGGACTGATCCACAGATCATCACTATTTCATTCAGGAAAACATGTTTTTTTGTATTTCTGTGTCAAGAACAAGGCTAGCCAGGCCAATTTGAATGCAGACAAAAGAATATTTTATTGGCCGCTATTTATGAAAGAGGACAAGAACGAGGTTAACCAGGCCAATTTGAATGCAGACAAAAGAATATTTTATTGGCCACCATTTATGAAAGAGGACTATTTGAAATTTATTTTTTGTGGTTCAAATAGCTTAGTTTAACTACTTATTAACTAAAAGGCTATGCTGTATTGACTGAGCCGTGGGGAGGTCAGTGTGCCAAGTCAAAGTTGCATAATACCAATCAGTTAAGTTGATATACAGTAACTAATTAAAAGCAAATTAATGCAAAAAGCCTCATTAGCAGAATAGAGTCTGAGGTAATGAGATAGGTGGCATTCATACTAATACATTTTTAAAAGACACATGTGCAGTAGTATACCCCACCAATTAGCAGAATGGAATGCAAGGTAATGAGATAGATGACATCCATACTAATAAGCAGAATTGGATGTGCACTAATGAGCAAATTAGTATGTGTCAATCAAATGTTTTTGCCAAGCTATATAGTAATTAGTTTTTGCTATGGTCATTTCCAACAGCTGCTGCACAAAATGCGATTTTCTAACTAGTTTGCTCCCACGACAAAAAAGGGAAACTTGCAATGGAAATCATGGATGCTAGGATGAGTTTCCCTTCACCATCATCAGTTCATGAATGGCTTTATTCCATTTTGTTCAGAGTGTACCAGTTCTTCTGATTTTGATCAAATTATTCAAATTTGTTGAAGTTTTAAAATGTTTCAGGAAGACTGTCTGGTGTATCACAAAAAGCAACATGCTAATTTTGTTGTTTTTCAATCACAATCATTCAAGATATGCACCCATTGTGCTATACACTTAAACTTTTTTGTCTCTGTATCATGGTTAGTTGCTGCTGTCGAGAGGAGAGTTGAGGTCAGCATATAGTAAAGAGTAAAGTGTTTTTTTGTGTTTCCAAAACATTGGACAGAGGAGGAAGGCCCTTTGTTTGCTTTAGCAACAGCCCATGCATTTGATTTGAGATGTACTGTAATCCCTCTAATGAGCCTCCCCCCTGCTCCTCTCAGAGAGGTTCCCTCTTTAATAATCCCCCTGTACTGTATAGAGCTTCAAGTTTCTAATAAACCCCTTCTCTAGTAAGCCCAACCCACCCCCTTGTACTTGCCAAATACTCTACACTAGCTCTTTGGTATTCTTTACCTTACCATGTCTTATGTTGTGGTTCAGTTGGGCTTGTTTGAAATCGTACGTCTTGCACCGAAGATCAAACATTAAAACAGTAAAACAGGGAAGCATTTCAGAAGAGAAATAACAATAATTGACAGCAGTTTAAAAAAAGAGAGTTGCGGAAACATCACTTGTGTGTACTAGCAGTAACAAGCAGGGTTTGTACGGCTCTTAGAAGTCTGAGAATTTTATTTATATTTTCAAGGCCTTGGAACTTGATCTTTTGTCCTGAAATTCGTACAGTTCGGACAAAATTGAATGTTTGTGTTTCTTCTACAAGCACTAGAAACAGGAAATATACAGTAGTATGAATGGTGTTGAAGCCTTAGCCAGTTCATTGTATTTAGTTTCATTTTGATCGATCTGTGTTGGTACATGAATTTAAGGTCAGAGGTCCTTCAAAATCACAGGAAAGTCCTTGGAAGTGCTTGCATTCATTGCAGGCTGTAGCGAAAATAAATTATGACTGAGGCAATGTCCATTGTTAAATTCTCTTCCTAAGTATTTATGCTTAGGCTTTGCGTGAATTTCAGTTGTCATTTTTATTCTCAAGTATTTCTCACCTGAAATTTTTTTATTGGGATTTTGATACTTTACAATTACAAACACATATAGGTTTGGCAGGCAAGTATCTAATTTTACCTATACATTTCATTTTCTTACACTAACATAACTATAATAATAGATAGTCCAGGGAATAGTAATATGAAAATACAATAGTGCTGCACAGGCCAATGGGCCGACCTTAAAGACCTATATCGGTACCACTTATTTTACCATGTTTGTATATGCCCTATTTCTTGTGAAAGGCAGTAAGTTCATTTCTTTTGACAGCAATGTATTTCCCTGTGCAGTGCTGGTATTTTACCAAGTGCTTGTATTGTAATATCAAAGGATTTTCCCCATTTCTTCTACAGTTCCAAATATGCTTCTTTCCAAGAAGTATAAGTATATTAAGCAAATTTTCATGATCACTCTGTGAGGTACCACATAATATTCCTAATATTATATATCTCTCTCTTAAATTCAGTAAAACATTCCCTAATCCTTCCCAAAAAATTTTGACTTTGTTCCAAACTACTTTTGTTATATCACATTCCTAATCCCTCAGTTACAATAACACAAACGCAACGTGCGGCTGGAGGTCTGGAAGCACACACCCCAAGCATTTATTTCTAGTCTACACAAAAGAGCAAAGTCAATAGCAGAACAGCCATAAGGTCAAATATTGCAAAAATGTTCAATTCAGTTCGTTCCCAATTTTTATTGTGACAATGCCAGATACGAAAAACAGTAAAAACTCATGCTACAACTTGCAAGAAAAATGAAACTTACTCCCCGACCTATGCAAGGTCACTACCTCGGGGGGATAGGGACTGAAAGGGAACAATGTATACTGTACTGTGCAGCAGGTCTTTTGAGCCAGTTAGGCTTCAATGTTCCACAAGGTGTTGGCATGAATATGAATGATTGTTTAAGATAAAGTTAACCAGTGCTAACAGAACCACAATAATAAACAATTCCTTTCTAATACAATAAATACAGAACGGTTTCCCGCCAAAACAATCCTGCATACATAAACAGGTTAGGTCCCAAGGGACTAACTACTGTTTCCACTTCCGGATTACGAACTCTTTTCTCTTTTTCTTCACTACCGTAGTTTCACTGTTCATCCAAAGAGAAAAGACATTTCATGAAACAGATGAGTCATTGTTTCTGTTGCATTCTCACCTGAAATTTAGGCTAATGCCTGATTCGCATTTTTGTTACTTATAAATTGGTTCTTTATTCATTAGTTTGTAGTATTTTAGTTTCCCTCTTCAATAAAAACAAAACTAAAACATGAAGCAAGTGCCTCGGCTTGTCTCATACTGGTTACGTCCCTAAATTGTATGAGGAAAGTGTATGAACCCTGGGAGAGAGTGGAGCTTTGTTCAGTATTCAAATGGTAGCATTGTTTTTTAGGAATTTGGATTGGATGATGCTGGTGAAGAGAATGACAAGAAATTTGATATGGTAGATGATTGTGAATGGGACCCCCTGGATGACTACGAGCAGGCGGAGATACTTAAGGAGGCAGCTTCATGGCCTTGTGAAATGGGACTCGGAAAGGTATGTGTCAGCTTTTTGGAAATTACGATTTTTGAATAAATATATTTAGTTTTGATTTGATTTTCCTTAAGTTCGTTTGCACTCTGAATTCAATCTATATCTAGGATATTAGTCAGATATTGATAAAAACCTCTGTAAAGACTTTTAACAAGTTAAACATCTTTGTCAAAATATCACTTAAAAGGGTTCAGACAAGTTGTTGTTTGATTGCGAGAATATAACAACTGATTAAACACAGCAAACTATCTTTGATGAAAAGAAATATTTTCCCAATCTGTTTATAAGAAAGGTATAGAAGACTGATTTAGCAACATGCCAGTTGTCGCGTTTGGAGCTGAAAGGGTTCAAACTGAAAAGCTTTTCATCAAGTTTTTGACAATGCCCCAAAAATGTTGCAAACATTTTGAAATCCTCTCAAAATTTACGAAACAGATTTTTAGAACTTTCTGGAAGATTTCCAAATTTCCAAATATTTTCTAAACATTTGCAAACATTTTCAGAAAATCGTCAAACACTTTCTGAAAAGTTTTCTGAATTTTTGTGAAAGTTTCCTTGACGTACATAACTACTGTATCTCAAACTTATTCAGTCAATACATGTCTGTGTTTCTAGTATTACAGTGAACTGAATGAACACTTGGCAAGTGTTGGACCATTACCTCCGCTACTGATTGTAAGTGAACCTGGAGCAGGGAAGACTGTTCTGTTGGCCAAATGGTGAGGAAAACAGGATTTGTAACTTCACATTTATGTTTACTTTATCAGGGTAAAAAGCTTAAAGGAAACCTGCAATGAAAAATACATTACGGGCCAAATAAAAGACCTAACTGCACTGATGTGTTGTGTGAAATTTCAGAGCTGAAAACCATCGCATAAATGAGAACCGAGCAAAAACATTTTGGTATTTTGTTGATGGAAGTTGTCATCTTGAATTTTGACGCCACTGCGCTCTAGATGGGATATTGCGTGGGTTGCACTCTCGTCCTCTGAAGAAGAACGATCTTCAACTGTTGAGTATTTCGGCTTGAATCTGAAAGGGGTCACAGCCTAGCGAAAGAAAAAATGTTTGCCATTCACCATTTTGATATGATTGTGAGTGCAACTCGCCCAGCTGAGGCCAGGCTACAAAGACCACAATAAAACATGCGGGAAATCTCGTCCTGAGCGCAGTGACTCATTATAACTCATTATGACTCATTATAAAACGTTTTAAGGTCATTCCTCTGTTTTGCATTGCGCAGCTCTTCTGCGCATTTTCACAAATTTTATATTTGTACTAAAATTT
>JANSTR010161349.1:0-10019 GCA_025434805.1 Antipathozoanthus remengesaui
TGCTTAGAGTGCAATTTCCTTGAACCTGCCTGTAATTTAGTTATAACTACAATGGGCTTGAATAAACCATTACCATTGCTATTTTGGTGACATCATGATACTGCAAAAAAACCACTCAGAAGCCAGTATTTTTAAACTATACAGATTACAGTGAGATAATCATAAAGTGGGGGAATGAATAGGTTTGTGGATCTGTAGATATGGCCGAATATTTGGAATGGATTGCGGATTTCAAGAATAATTTCAGCAGAACCCAATCAATGAATCCCAACTCAAAACAAAACTACGAATCTGCAGGTTTCTATTAAAATGTCTTGGAATGGCAGATCTAATTATCATATAGTTTCTAGTACAGATGATTTTACTATCTTACTTTGACTGTATAAAGACATTTTCTCCAAGAGCCGGAAATTCCTCACTAGAGAGCAGCACAGCTCCCTTATCATCCCTGTCATCTCGTTTCCATGTTCTTTGCCTGCGTTCTTTAATTGATGTCAGCCGATTGTTACTTGGAGTCTTGTTTACCCATTCAGTTCGATCCTGCTTTGGTTTACTAGCATCACTGGTCTTTTCGACTGGGAACAACGACATGCACTGGTCCTCAGGGATGTCTTTGTTCGCGCTGCTTTTCCTGAATGAGTTGTCCCTGTATGAAAAATTGTGAATAAAGGTAGGTATAAACTTACGAGTTAGTATGTGACTCAAAGACTAAGGATCCAGATTATTAAGATAGGTATGTTTTAAGAATTCTCTAACATTTAGAAAGTATTTTCCTAAGAACATATAAACTTAGATAATAAATAAGTTAGAGCGAGAACCAGGAATAACCACCGGAATAAAAACGCATTGACAACGTGCGCCTTCTCAGTTGAATTCTGGCGGGAAACTTATTACTCAAGTGACTCTGCCATTTTACGAGCTGCAGCATGTCACATCATGATACCATAATCACAAAGATTTAAAACTTAGAAACTAAGGTTGCTGTAAATATGATAATAAACTTCCATGAAAGGCAATCACTTGGGTCAGACACGAGATCATAATCGGAATCCCAGAGGTCGAGTTGGTCTTACCTTCGAGAATCGCGTCTCGTTGGTGATGTCTTTCTCGAGTAAGGTTTGTTGCGGCTTATGAATCGCGATTGAGTGTAAGTATCCATGGTCAAGTTCGAAGAAAGAAATAGTAATGCTGAAAATCGAAATCAAAGGAAGGATCAAGATTTAAAAACAGATAGTTTGAAAACGACTCGGGCTTCCACAACACAAATTTCGCGCCACTGCACCAAAATGTTTGTTCAATTCATTTCCAGGGCTATCCGAGTGCCAACGCCATATTTGGCTTCTAATACCATATATAGATTATTTTGTATGACCGCTGTTGTGTTGTTCGTAGTTTCAACCACGCCAAATACGGATAAAACCACAGACCATAATTCTCTTTCGCGTCCTTTTTCATCCGCCATTTTGAGCGATTGTTTGCACGATTTTGCTGAGAAAGTTTGGCAATTATGTCACGATATGCGAGGCCGCCGAACAGTTCTCTTTATGTAAGAAATCTTCACCGAGACACCAGGTTTGTATTGGGTATTTAGTTATTGCAAGAAACTCTTTTTTTAGTGGTTCTTGGACGTTTCACCTCGTCGTCGATCAATTTAATGGAAATTAAGCACGTGCTTCCTTTCATTCTTGTTTCACACAGTATGCTATTTCTTTTTATGTTTTTAGAAGTTTAAACTGTATGTTTTGAACAATCATTTGTTTAAAAACTATGTTATTAGTGTTCCGTACATGTCTCTTGATTCCCAAGATCGTGGCATATTTGTAACTTTTCGAAAAGCTTGGCCTTGGCGCCTTGAGTTGAGGCTTGAGCTAAAAAATCTCATTATTAGTGATTATTTGTCTTTGTAGATCAGATCTATGACGAAATTATGTCAGACTAAAGAAATCGGGATAAGGTTTTTGTGTGGTGGGAAACAACCAAATGCATGAAAATGTTTCTGCAGCCGGGCTCGATTTTCTAATATTTCAAAAATTTATAGATTCTTAAATTCTTAAATAGTTAATCCTAATGGCAGCTTTCGCTAATGTCTAGAATATGAGGCAGTATCTTGTAGCTTCTGCAGGTGGCCAGGGACATAGAGCTTGAACAATTTACATGAAGTAAAGGTAAAACCAGTGGAAGAAAAGGCTGATGACTATTGTAGAAGTTCAAAACCAACCTATTTTTGGGCTTGTCAAAAGGGTATCTACAATCACTGACAAAAGTAGTTGGAACACCCCGCTCCCCAGTTCAATGTTGAGGCGCTTTGGGCATGACACCCGTTCGCGACAACTTCAACATTGGAAAAGGGAGTGGGGGACGCTTGGTGTTCCAACACTTTTGTCTGTGAAGTAGTAGGCCCACTCTGAAAATAGGCGGCATTATCTGCATGTAATTCTCAAAACCTGCATAGAAATAAATTGCAAGACAATTTTTCAACCGGTCACTAGCTTGTTTTGACAAGCCTGCATTCTCACTGTTCAATATAATTAAAGACTAGTAGTTCTCAATGAGAAGTTAAGTGTTGCAGGCGACTACAATAACTCTACAATACTCTGCTTTTTCTTAAATGGTTGTCTGTAAACAGTATCAGATTCTTCGGTTGCCAGCTGGCACTGGTCAATGTAAAAAGGTAAATTTCGGACCCTGCATCACAGTGAATGGTTTTGTAAATCATTGTGGCTCATGATCGGCCGCTGCCAACATAGATGGTATCATATCAAGTGGTTCTGGCTCGCAATCGGCCATCTACGTTTTTGCAGTGGTAGAAACTTTTGGTTTTGCAAGTTCAACTTCTCCATCCAATTGAACTGAAACTGGCAGATAGTTGGCTGAAACGGATGCTTCATCAAGAGTGCTTTTATCTACAAGAGCTTTCTGATACATGAGATCACCATAATAAATAACCTATTGTTTATGAATTCCACGTGCAGATATAAAAGTAACTACAGTACAGTGTGGTGGAAAATCAAACTTGCAAGACTCATAAACATGCATTGTTAACCACGAGATTCCACACAAAAGCTTTGAGCTCCCTGATGAATACTTGCAAATGTAATGCAACTTGCCATTAATTTCACATCGGTTACCGTGAACAAAGGCAACAGTACTCCAGTAGGAAAATGCCCTGAGCCCCTGTACAAACGGGTTGGCAAAAGAATAAAATAACAACAGCGAAAAAAGGACACAAAAGATTATACTCTATTTACCCAGAGTTCTGTGCATGCGCAACTCGTAACCAGTCTTGACCAAGCAAGTCCAGGACAAAAATCCTTCCTGACTCGGGCAACACACAGAATGACAAATTTCTCAAATAGATAGCTATAGGTTCGGCTGCCTCACTCCATTTAGCAGCAAAAATAGACACCACAAGTTGTTTGGAATTGCAATATTCTTTCAGGTTCTCAGGAAGATCCAGTAGTATACATCAGTCCAAATCTCTTCATACCTTAAACAAGAAAAGAAGAAGCCAGCAAATGATTTAAAAAAAAAGGGGTAAAAACCCAAACTGTTATCCCTTGCACAAAATAATATGTATTATTAAATTAATTATGTTCATTGTTACATCTACCCACAGTTTTATTTCTAAACTGAACCGTGTTTCAGATTGGATTAAGTGAACAGTCTGCATTATTTTTAACATTGCTGTATTTGTTTCAAACAAGCTGTGATTGACAAACAGTGAAATGTGAACACAAATGCAGCAGGTTTTTTTTGATAAAAACAAAGGTACTTGTTGTTGATTGTGCAAACCTGTTCACAGTGCAGATATACAGGTTTTTACATGCTTGGTCACAAATGTATTTAGAAATTTGGAATATAATTGCTGTTGTTTTATTGACCCAGAATCAAAACGATTCCCCATTTTTATCACCCAGTCTTTGAAAGTGTTTATATTGCAATTCTTTGTAAATAGCCAATGATTGTGTATGATTTTGCCAATCTGTTATTTTTCTCTTGTACTCCAGACCAGAAGATCTACGACGCATCTTTGGCAAATATGGTAGAATCACTGATGTGTACATTCCACTGGATTATTACACAAGAGAACCACGAGGTTTTTCTTATGTACAATATCCTTTTTATATTTTTAATACAAGTTGTTGATTTTTGTTTTTTCTGTTCAAGAAAATGTCTGGTCTTGACAATGGAATAATATTAACATATTTGGTTGTGTTGTGGGTAGGTTTAAGTAACCGAGAAACACAGTGGGCCAAAGTCTAAAGTAAAAGCATGTTAGAGAGAAACATTCTCAAGATCCAAAAAGCCTCGCTCAAGCCAAGAAACTGGTCATATTCAAGTAAAGTAAAGACCAAAGGCAAAGAGTGTTAGTCTTCTGCTTCACAAGAAAAGTCTAAAGATCAAAGTTTCAGAGAGATCTTCAAAGAAAGGTCCATTAAAGAGAAGTGATTCTTTTACAAGAAAAGATTCAAGAATTTTCAAGTTACAAGTAAAAGTAAAGTTCTGGTGTGAGTAGAGCCCATCAAAATCACCATTTTGGACCAATTATTGTAAGTTTTTTCCAACAATTATTTTAAATTTTGACAACGGAATCATTCATTGAAATTACGTGTTACTTTTGTTCATTGTTTCAGTAGACATAATCCATCACTAAATGAGTTCAAACCACTCCGATTTTCCATTTTGAAATTAATCTGTGCTGACCATTAAATGGTTTACTTATGTAAGTTTTTCAGCTTGCAAGTCACTTGTTTCTGAAGACAACACCAAAAGAATTTCTCAGCAAGTGACAAAGATCTAATGGGTGCAAAAGTGTCAAGTCAAGCTCGTGTTTTTCTCAAGCCTTCCATGGCAGGCATTCTTACCAGTGAGCTTCCAAAGCAAGCAAGCTTTCGGCAAGTTCATTTAGAGATCTAACAGTTGTAAGTCAGGCAAGGAAAGGGGAAAGGGCCTTAACCATTGGCAGGTTTGAAGATATCCGTGATGCTGAGGATGCACTCTACTATCTGGACCGGACCATCCTGATGGGGCGGGAATTGGAAGTACAGTTTGCTGAAGGAGACAGAAAGAGTAAGTGCCTGGGAATGTCTTTCAGCCAAACTAAGATATTGGGTGCAAGAATATTGCAATTCTTTCTCTTGCCATGCTATGTGTACTTGATCAAGCACCTACAGTACTACCTTCTATGAAGAATGTCACATTGCACATTTAAGTGTTTCTGGGCACATTAACTCATTCTAGGAGCCTGGCTGTTGATTATCTCCAACTGAAAAATTATTCATACATACTAAAGAGACTTACCATGTAATCTAGTCGCATGTACAGATGTATATCATATTTGCTTTTGGAATACTTGTTCAGTATTGTATATCGAAGGCAATTTAATGAAACCAAAGCAATAATCACAGGAATATGACCACCTATTTAATTGTAGTTCGAAGTATACTCAAAATTGGCGCAGAAAAGGCAACATTCAGAATTCCCCAATGATCAATAACCTGCAGGTTGCAGTTGTTTTCTACTGTGTCAGATATTAAATGTCCGTTATAACCGGTCGTTATTTATGGAATATTCGGGGTCAGGAAAACAGTCTACGGAAGTTAAAAAATTGTCATGGTCCATTTTGTTGAGCAAAAGAAACTTCGAGACCCGTCCAAAAATTCTTGATTTTTCCCATTTTGGCACCAATTATATTCCCCCAAAGTAGCAAATAATCTTTCTCAGGAATAGTTAACACTCTGGACAGGATGAGGGAAACAATTAAGTTGTTCAAGAGCTTCAGTCAATAGACTGAAATGACAGCAACTTCCTGTGTCATGTCAGGAACATTTTTGTCGGCTTTGTTGTAGATAAGTTTAAAACTATAAACAATACAAAGTTCAGAAGTTCTGTTTCAAAATATCAAATTTTGTTTACACTCGAGATTTATAAATTATACATTCAAATTTGAAAAGATGCAGCCACAGTGATTTTGTAAAATTATAATTGATCTGCACGCACAACACATGAAATGTGGTGATTTTTTTGAATTTGCATGTGTGTGTGTAAACAACGTAAGCGCACGCAAGAGACATACACCATACATGTAGCCTGGGTTATATCATCTTACAAAATAAAGTGAAAGTTTTGAATTGCATGGCTTTCTTTCTACAGTCCTCAGAAATCTTCTACGTATTTTTGCAGATTATGGCGAGTTTGAAACTTTTATATATAGAAATTGAACATCTTCAAAATTTAATTTCAATTTTTCAACTTTACAGCAGTCTCAAATCAATTATTTCACATGGGTAAGAAAGTGCCCAGAAAAAAGGATTTAAATATCAAAATAAGGAGTTGAAAAGATAGTATTTTATATGAGTTACAATGTTGTATCCTCTCCAGATGACCTGGTTGAAGTTTGAAAGTTGAGGCTGTGATTAAAATCTACAACAAAGATCTTGCAGTAAATGAGTTGTGGTTCTTGTATGCATGAGTTCCATTGTTCATTGTTTTCTTAGTCATGCTTATCTGAAATGCAATTTTCCGGCAACACTGGTGACGGTCTACAAAAGGACAAAAAATTCTCAATCCATATCATTTGGGCTAAATAAATTTCATAGCCCGTGCAAATAACGACCCAGGATCTATTTTTCCTGGCCTGGTATATTCCATAAGTAATGACCAGTTCCTAAAGTTTTTGTGTTGGTTTGCAGCACCAACCCACATGCGTTCCAAAGAGAAGAAAGAGGCATACAGAGGCTATGATCGTTATGAAAGGTATGTTTTTCCCAATCTTATTGAAACAAAATAGTTTCCCAATTAATGACTGTTCTCCACTGTAAACTTTTTTCTTTTTGGACATTTAGATGTTGCAAGACACTGTGCAATCATTCCTATAAAATCTTTCATTTAAATTGTAAGTACAGTGTAAATAGCCAGCCAAGGCTGCAAACATTTTTTTTGGTCTTTCATCCATTTGTCAGATGATGGGCACAGTTTACCAGACAAAACAATAACAAAACTGACAGACATAAGTATTTACTTTTCAGTCATAAATTGCAATACTGTTCAGTCTTTTGTCCGACCAAAGTTTGTTTTTGGCAAACATTTTGTCATTTTAGCATGTCCAATGTCAGGCCCTTATATACAGCCTTGGCCAGCTATCAATAACTCTTTCAGCTCCCGCCATTTTTTTTCAGCATGCATGTCTCTCCGTATATCATCATCCACACATCCACTTTTAAACTTTTCACAATAAAGATATAGAGAGAGTTTTGAATAATTTGACAATATACCATATCGTACAACGTATAATAAAATCACTCAAGAATTGACAAAACAATTTTCTGTATCATAAGGTTAGAAGAAAGCCAACATTCCAAAAGTTGGCCCTTAATCGGAGCATCTGAAAAGACAGAGACAGTGAAGGGGTTAAAATAGGGATTTACTTATGTATGCAGATCAGTACGGAAGAGCCAGCCCTTTGTCGAAATAGAGAAATACAAATGTAAAGGTTAAGCAAACTGAAGATGAATGAAAAGTTTTCATTAATGCCATAAGGTGCTTTTTTTTAAGTTCTGAGCTTTTGAGAGAAACACTGGCTGAAACACAATAATTTAATATAATAAATTCTGACTTGCATCCATTCTCTCTTCTCCAGGAGAAGATCTTTTAGTCCAAGCCCTCCCAGGTAAGTTGATTTTAGGTGGCTGTCAAGTATGTGAGAGACTCACAAACATAACTCATTGCCCTACTGCATCTCCCTGCTCTGTTAAAGAACTGAACATTGTTCTGAGATTGATCAGGGTGACCAGTGTGAATAGAAGAATTTGTGAAACCTTGAACTACTGTGATTGCATGATATTGTAAACAACCACAGCACATTCCCTAAAACTGACTTTATTCCATAAAACTGTGCATTATTGCAAAGAAATGGAAACTTATAAAGTTTTTGTACAGCCAGGCATGTTATAAGTTGTTTTAGTGTTAAAAAAAATCAAATTCACAATATTATATAGTTAAATTGTAGTTTTTTGCCTATCATAATAAAATGATGATGATAGATAGTGGTTTAGGGCTGAATTGCGGGGTTTGTAAAATTCTTGGAGGCTCAGAAGCAGCATGTTTTATTTCGCGATTTCCTGCAAAATAAATTGCATAACATTTCAAATGATGTTTTTTGGCTTTTAATTACCGATATTAAATTAAAGGATGACATTGTTTTATTACTTCTGGTAACCATGGCAACCAAACAGTGAACACATGACCAGTATAAATTAAAAGCTCAGAGTCTAATTAACAATAATTGTGCCAAATCTTGAGTCAAACGGTCAAGCCATATTGAAATTCTTGTTCACTGAAACCAAAAGGTTTGTGTATTTCAGGGTTAAAGGAAAATGCCCCCTGTGACCAGGAACAGGTACAAACCCTACTCTTTTCGAGAAGTGCATCAGTTCTTTTGAGTCCCCCAATAGAAGGTCAAGAGACTAGGCCAATTTCTTAATGTCCCTGTCCACGAACGGTGTGGCTAAAGAAGGTCAAACAAAGTTCAACCCTGGACCAGGCTGGGGATTGAACCCAGGACCTCTTAATTGGCAGTCATGGAACGCTTCTAAATCTGTTTAGCGTTGTTAGGTATTGTTTTCTTGTAATATGTGTTCCATTCCTTTTCATCTTTTCTATATTCCAAAGTTAGTGTACATCCACAAGTGAACAGTGGTCTATTATTAGCAGAACCCCTAAATTACTGGATGAGCCTTTGTAACTAGCAGTAAGGGCTCCTTACACCTTCCTGTGTTTTAACCCTTTCTTTTAGGAGGAGGAGGCGGCGTTCTCCATCACGTTCACGATCCCGCTCTCGATCCCCACGAGACCGCCGCAGAGATCGTGACCGTGAAGGTGATCGTGACCGTGAAGGTGATGATAGAAGGGATAACAAACGTAGAGATCGTCACAGGGAGCCAGAAAGAGAGCAATCCAAATCAAGGTCGCGTTCCAAAACTCCGTCTGTTCATTCTCGGTCACCCTCTCATTCTGCCACCCCCTACAGTGAGAAAGAAGAAGAACAGGAGCCAAGTCGTAGTCCATCAAGAAGTCCTTGAGTTACAGCATGTGTGACTAATTGTGAAATATGTTGTTTGCTGATGACTTTTGTTCTTACTACCTTTCATATGAAAGCATTGTTAAAAAATACACACATGTGCACCTAATGCAGTTTACTGTTATGTGGGGTTTGTGTGGGGCGTGTGATGTCAATAGCATGCAGTCAAGCTTACAACATTAATTTTGTTAAGAGTTGAATATTATTTAGTAGTCTAGATTTTAACTGGAAGGGGTGTAGTCAACACTCAGACAAAGCAGGGTGTGTTCTGTATGTTTTACAGAAAAGAGAAAAGGAAATGCCATTTGATATTATTTCTTAAAACTTGAAGTATCTCATTGTTTGTAGAAACTCCTGTCCTCTTATAGTGTGGCTATGTTTTTTGTTGCTGAAAGATCAGACAGGCTGTCTATAGATTTTAAGAACACCAATGTACAAGGACCCATGTGGGGCGTTTTTGTGTCTTTGTCTTCTTCTGTCCGTATTTTATGATTGCCAACAGCTGTAGTCTATTTTTTTCAATAATAATCAAGAACTGCTGTGGTATACCACTGTTTTAGTTATTGCAAATAAAATTGTTGCAGAACTCTTGTTTGTTCTCGATTTTTGTGAAGCACTATAATAATGGCGGGTAAGTGTTTGGACTAAACAAATTTTTATTTTGTAAGCAACCCAAGCAATTGACCTGTTTTCCAGGCATCACAAGTTACATAGTAGCACATATAAAATCACACTTATTTCAAATGAGGCAATTCCAAATTTAACTTTTTTTGCTTATTTTGCCAAGAAAACGTGTATCTGTTTAATCAATCGTAAATAAAGTTATTATGCTGTTTTAAATATCCAAATATGTTGGCCTAAAATTTATTTTTCCTTTCTTAAATTCTCACAATGTATATTATTTTTTGACAGTTTACTTGCCACTTGTTAATAAATTTAT
>JANSTR010161360.1:0-10019 GCA_025434805.1 Antipathozoanthus remengesaui
GGGTCAGAGATTTTTTCTCTTTCTCCGTGTGGGCCCATTTCCTTACTAGGGCTATCGCTCAGAAGGAATTAATTGGGCTATTTGTACAGCACTGTAACGTTAACCATAAACTACTATATTTGTATAAAATTAGGCTCGACCTGCCGTCTCGGCCAATATTGAAGTCTCGAATTAAATATCTTTACGTATTGGGCTTGGACGAATCCAATAAGTGTATAATAACAGGTTACTTAGAGGGTGTTACGCACTTTGGAAATCTTCGCTTAATACTTTTGATCTAAAAATGACAAGGATGTAGCAGTGACAAACTTGAAACACAATTTGATGGTCATATGCAGGTTAAACTCATAAATTGTAATTGTTTTCATTGCTACACTAGGGGAAGTTATAGTTTTGAAAAATAAAACTTGTTAATTTTCCTCCCATCTGTATCTTCGACAGTTTTCTATGGTCTGTTGTGAACACTGTACTAGCATCAGATGCTACACGTAATGTTCCAACCTTTAACCAATTACTAAGAATACTGTGGGCCCGAGTAGTGCTATAGTTATAGCCGCTCGATATGTTGCAGATTTCAAATCGAAGTGATTTTTAAAGAAAACCTGCAGTGAAAAATTCTTTGCTGGCTAAATAAAAGACCTTGCTTCACTTATTTGTAGTGTGAAATTTACCACCGTTTTCATTGCAACGCGACCTTTTGGATTTTTATTTTCGTCTGAGGTTGGTTTTAAACTGCCGTCAATCATGTCACATTTCAAATAGAACCGCACTTTTCCACAGACAAGACGGCGCTAGCTCAACCGCCAAATCAACATGTCTGAAATTTGCGGCACGCAAAAATATATATAACAAAGTCTTGATCGACGGCAGTCCAAGACCAAACGCCAGACATAAATGGGCTCCAAAAGGTCACGTAGCAATGAAAACGGTGGTAAGGGCTGAGTTCTAACGCGGGAGTAAAAACTTTTCGGTATTCTGCCAGTATTTTGTCGATGGATGCCGCCATCTTGAATTTTAATGTCACTGCGCTCGGGACGGGATTTCCCGCGTGTATTAATAAGGTCTTTGCAGCCTGGCCTGGGCGAGTTGCACTCGTAATCATATCAAAATGGCGTAATGGGAAACGTTTTCTTTTGCTAGGCTGTGGCCCTTTTCATTTTCAAGCCGAAATACTCGACAGATGACGAGCGTGCAGCCCACGCAAGATCCTGCAGAGCGCAGTGACGTCAAAAATCAAGATGGCGGCTTCTATCGACAAAATACCGAAAAGTTTTTGTTTCGTTCTCGTTTATGCAACGGTTGTCAGCTCTGATATTTCACACAACAAATCCGTGTGCAGCGAGGTCTTCTAGTTGGCTAACGTCTTATGGCTACAAACGCATTCTTTTATCGTCACGGTGGCTGTTGAAGAAGACAACGAGTACGAACCATATCATATATCTAGTGATCTCTAAGATTCACCGACCTTCTTCGCATTTGTCACCTTTAAAACCGGCCGGACATTCGCACTTGTATTTGTTTGTACCGAAGAACGGGAGGCAGCTTTGGTTACGTAAGCACTGGGCAGCTGAGCAAGGATTCTGAGGGAAAACGAAGAGAAAACTAATGCAAATTTCTTCTTCTGCGTGGCGACAGTTTTTCTGATACTTCTGAAAATACTAAAAGTCCATGACTATGTCCATAAAACTTTACAGTAAATTATTTCATAAAGCTAGTAAGGTGTTGAACTAAATGTCCAAGTGTTGGTTTCAATTATCTTTTATACAAAAATAATCATTATAAATTGAAATCTTGTGCCGTAATGCACATAATTTTTACTTTAGTAGACCTCTGTTCGTTATATCAAAATAAATCTTAAGTTTGGGCTGCCGAAATCGGTTCGTTAAATCAAGTACTTCGAGCATTTAATCGAGTACTTCGTTAAATCGAAGTTCGTTATTTCGACGATCTAACTTCCACTAACTTTCCAAGCGACGTACGCTTTACAATTAAAATGCATAGCTTTTACAGTGCTATATATAGCCGAGCAAACGTTTCTGCGTGACATTTAGCCCAAGCTACAATCCTGGCCAAAAACCTTGGGACACCATCCTTGACCATCCGAAACAACTTAAATTGTAATATTTCTGCAACCTCTTTTTCAGCGTTTTCCCCTTTCCCCATTCAATGTTCTTTTTGTACTACTGTGGCCATTCTGGTTTGCAGAAAAACATATTTCCAACATTGAGAATGGGGAGAGGGGACCAGGAAATGAATAAGTAGTAATGCTTGTTCGAGCGTCCCAAGATTATTGGCCAGGATTGTAGTTTATCATGCGCGTATCTTCTCCTTAGATTTTACACAAAATGATAAAATAATTAGTTCAAAGAATGAAGCAATTCACCATAACAAAAAGATGGCGACTGCAACATTTTCCCATAACTTCTTAGCGCGCAAAAACATGAAAACGCTTTAGAAACGTACAGAAAGGATATCTGAAAACTTCAAACCTAGCATACATAATGTTGTTAGTGTATGGACATGTTTCACAAACAATTGTCTTCCACGTTCAGCTATAAAATGGGTTTGGTTGGCAAGGTATTATGGTCAAATGTACAGCCGGCATAGTTTTCGACAGACAATTAGGAAATTTTAGCAAGAAGTATGTTGCTTGATTTAGGGGTACCTTTATTCCTTGATATATGAATCCACCTCTCATCTCCATATCTTGAGGACTCCTGATCTCATCGGAGCCGCTGATTTCGCACACGTGGCGCTTGTTTATCAGTGGCCCCAGATTGTACGACACGCAGTAGTCATGCGTGAAACATTTCAGCTGACAAACGTCTTCGCTTCCCACCTGGAACGATTCCAGCACGTGACCTGTGAGGACTTTATGGCTGACCTTTTGAAGCATAGTTACCATTTTGCAACCTTTTTCTAGTTAAATTAGAAAATATAAAAATGAGTCAGGAAAACCAACCAGCAAGACCCGTGTGACAGGAGGACTATCTATCACAGCACAAGACAACTGACAAGTATGATGTGAAATCAAGTAATCTTATTTGGCAATAAAATTTTCACGCAGGGCATCCGGGAATGGAATATGTCAGACTGGACTGGTACTCGGCCAAGTTTGCATTCGTTCATGCCAGGAAAATTCAAATAACCGATCGGGAAAATGACTTTTTGTTGTAAGGTACAGCAACAGTATTTTGGTTTGCTGTATTTTTGCCACACAATGAAATTGTTCTTTCACTGGGCAGTATTTTAATATGTTCATCTTCTTGGCTCGATCACCATCCAAAAATAGCAGAGTCTCAAAGCATACGGTTCTGGCCTTTTTTTATCAGCTAGTACTAGAGACTTTTAAGTCTGTTCAGCATTACACGAACAAGTTTTTCCTTAGCGAGTTTTATTTGAATACTATTGTAGTGGCGTTTAAGGCGGCAAGTCATTTCCTTTGCAATTCCTTGACAAATGTTATTTGCTCGTGTGGATAAACCATAGGCCGCTCTGCACCGCGTTTCCTTGTCATGTTTTATTTGTTGCATCATCCACACGAACATGTTTTGCAACTTGGCAATTTTTCCTTGACAAATCTCGTTGTTTAAAAACTAGCACTATTGAGCAGTTTTTGAGCAAAGAGACTTGTCTATGAAAAATTGGTCAAATCTTAGACACAAGCAAGTAAAATTTGTCAAGGAAAACTTATTAAGGAAATTAAACGTGCTTGCGTGGAGCTGTCTTTATATCGTCTAAGACGCTATTATCATCAGGTGATGCTATTAACGTCTGGCACAAAACCCCCGAAAAACAAGATACATGATATCATCAGATGCCTTATTACCGTCAGCGAGAAATGTGTTGATTTTATACCGATATTACACTGAATGTAACATATACAAGTTCTCAGTAATTAAGGCCTGGCTCCACAACAGAAACCGGCAATTTTATAACTCGAGGTATATTTTAGCAAAGCACTTGAAAGTTGGCCACAAGTTACATAACATAAAAAAAAGCATTGTGAGCATGCGTTGCCATGGTAACAGTGTCACGTGACTAAATGTTGGCCATTTTGGCGAAAACTATTTATGGATCAAGAAGAAGTGGTCAGAGATTAAAATTAGAGTAAAAAATACTCTTAAACATTAGCTTTTGTCATTTCACAAACGAAACGAAATTATAATAATTATCACTTATCGCAAAATTTCTGGTTTAATTTTATATAGCCCAACAGTGCCAGTTAATTTCTTTTACGGTATGACCAAAGGCCGCCATTTAGTCACGTAACATTGTTGCCATAGCAACACATCTTCAGTTGACGCTATGTAACTTGTGGCCAACTTTCATGTGATTTAATGAAATATATCTCGATATTCGCAATTTCCGGTTTCTGTTCTCTGGAGCCAGGCCTTAATTCCACTGAGTTCTTATTTTTGCACAACTGTCATACTGACCGGACTATCAAAGCGAACAACGTCAGCATCGATTAATTTGTTGTGACTGAAATGACTTGTCAACAGGACCTGAACATTCGTTTCCGCTCTGCTCGTTTTTGGAGTCTTCCAAAAATGTATTCGTAGTTTCTTATACAGTTACAATGTTGAAAAGTTATTTGCAACAGGCCCTTTCCAAGTTTACTTGTAAGTTGGACTCTAGTATTGGCAATCGGGTCCACGGCACGTATGACTAAGAAACTGAACGCGTTCGGTTTCTTAGCAGCGACATATTGCAGATGGTCTCCCTGTGGCTCACTCAGTTTAGTATTGACATTTCTTTAAAAACATGTAATACTTTAGTCAGCAACCTTAGTATGTATAATGGATGGATTTTCCAGGAGATTTTCACCTCTTTTGTGTGCCCAAACATCTCCAGTGCGACTTCAGTCAACCACGTTTCAATCGAAAGAGAAAGCAAAAAATCTGAACAAAATAACAGGATGAATAGTTATTTCGCGACACAAACACGCCAAAAACTCGTCAATTTATGCTCAACTTCCCTCAACTTGCAAACTCGACTTACTCGCCGCGTGACTTCAGAAGAAGGTATAGTTTGGATATGAACAATGGTGTGATAGGTGGACACGAAGATTGTTGAACACAATCGGAATTATAATGCAAACAATAGTATTCACGATTTGCCAACTTAAATTTTCAAAACAAAACTGAAAGCTCTACATGGTTGCTCGCAGCGCTTTTACTTGCTATTAGCAACTTCTAGTTTGTGTTTGTTTATCCTGCATTGCAAAGACCAAAACTACGATAGTGTGACGTGCTAGCTCCTGTATTTACTTACTTTGACAAGGGCAAAGTCTGTGGAACAAGTCAGTTACCGGTACTTTTCCACAGTCAATTCTAGCGGGAACATTCCTAAACCCAGTGCATCTACTTCGCCAGCTCCCAATTGAATAGAATGTAGGCTGGGCCAGGTACGCGTAAACATCTGAATCTGAGAAACCAGATTTACAACTAAAACCAAGCAGTTGTTTAAAGATGAAAAGGACATTTTGCGACTCTTCCATTCCGTGACCGGTGGCAAGGCATTCTTGTCCAAGCGAGCGGCAAAATGATTCACAGCTCTGTTTACGTCTTGCAAGATGATAATTTACACCTGTAAAAAGAAAATATGAAACTGAACAAAGTATGTCATGGTATCCCTGTGGACTTTCCTACGAGCGGGAGACTGGCACTGTAGGAATGTACGCTAGTGCCAGTCTCCGCGCTTGTAAATAGGGAAGTTACTCAAGAACTGGAACTATCGATTATTTGCGGACAGTGACAGTCTTCCTTTCGGCCGATGTGATCAGGTTGGAACTCAGTTTCCGCCATCACGATAGACGTTTGTGAGTCAAACAATCACTTTACTTGATTTAAGCCGTCACCACGCGAGCTAGTTCCTTGGGAATTTTTATTTGCTTGTATTTTCACTCCGAGTCCCGCCTGGCACCGCGATTCCTTGCCATGTTACATCATCCACACGAACAGGTTTTGCCAAGTTAATATTTTTCAATGACATGTTTCCTTGTTTAAGTACGCAAGTTTTTAAACATGCAAGGAGACATGTCAAGAAAAATGGGCCTAATTTTTCCTTATACACGAGTAAATAGAATTTATCAAGCAAAACTTGTCAGAGAAGACTTGCTTGTGTGCAACCGGCTTTACTATCACTGCTGGTATTTTGATCTGCACTCTGTACTCAATAAACTTACTACAACAGTGTGATACCACGATCCGACCCGTTTCTCATGATCATTTCCATTTAATACGATTTTTCTTTGTAGTCGAAATTATGAAGGCTGGGAAATCATCATAAAGCTTCTCTGAAAGTGCTCAAAACGTAACAATAGCAATCAGTTTTAATGAACGATTTTACGTAAATGTAAGGCGCATAGCTCAGAGGAACTAGAGGTCCCAAGCCATATTCTCGGAGACTCCAGCGTCTGTTTCCTGGTTTCGCTTTTCTTTAATCCGCATAACTGGAGCTTTAAATACTCATGAAACATAGCACTGACAGAAGGAGGTGATGGTAGTGGGAATGCGTGTTGCAAAAAGCTTACCGAAGGCCACAAGTTTATCATGTAGTTGTATTACTGTCACATGTTACCCTCGTAAAAGCTTTAAGAAACAAGTAAAAAGTTGCTTTATCTTTAATGTACAGAACTGCTCAAAATGTTTTGGGGGTTTATCAAAAATCCGGCCCAGAAATTCCTCAACCGTGAATGTTTGGAAAAATTCAGTATACGACTTAAGTAGTAATTGAGATTAACGCATAAAATAGCCTTCAGTTGAGAAGGCTTTAGCAGTGCCGCACTGTTCTTTACAGCCCGAGTATGAAAACTTTCTTCAGCCACGTAAGATATGACAAACTCGAACTGTCGAACAGATACCGTCCACATGAAAATAACATATAGACAACATGGATTTTCAGGATACCGGTGAAGTACTCCACAATTTATTTCTTAAAACAGTTGATTTGAGTAACTTCAATACAGCTATAGCTGTCCAGCTGGCTGCAATGTCAACGTCGGGAAAGATCAATGAGATTTGTTTTGTACGTTTGTTTATACGCAGTATGGGAATACACAATGTTTTTGTAAGTTATTGGTTGATCATCTGCATTAATTATTAAAACGTTGTGCAGCTGTCAAATTTGTTTTTGCAAAATAACTTTCGAGTTTTGTTTCGATTTTGTTTTTCAATAAATGATGCAATTCGTTTGGGAGGTTTAGTTTTGGTGTATTTCAAAACAGAGGCAATGTCGGTTTGGAAATATATATTTTCTCGTGTTACAATTTCCGTTTATAATAGTTCCTTCTTTTCAGAGTCTTCCAAAAATATAAGCTTAGAAAAAGAAGTTAGAATAATCCAACTAAAACAAAAGTTTGGCGTGGTTCTGTTAATCTCGCAATCGCTTATGTTTTAAGCAGACCATTATCCTTAATAACTTCCTATTATTCGCAATACGATGGTAGCATATTCCAAGCAAACCTTGGGAGTATTTCTATGACATCATATTTCGTAGGTGTATCTCAACACGAGGGACTGTGGTTAGATGGAGGTATTTTGGAAAGCATTTTCCATAGATTTGACCAATTTAATTCTGCTCACAACAACTGCTCGAAACCCTTTCTTATAAAACTCGAAGGCCTTTTCTTATAAGAACGCCAGGCCGAAAATCGACCAAAATTTAAGAACATGCTAAGAACATACCCGAGGCTGAGAAATGACCGAGAACTTACATTGCTGTAATGAAATCGTGGAGTATTTTGGTAAATAGTCACTTGTGCAACATTGTTTGCAACTAGAATAATATACATGGACATTTTACAAGAATCATTTTCTCTTTTAGTCTATCTTCTAGCGGATATATCAAATATCGAAGCTCGTACCGAGTCATGCAAAAAAAGTTTAAATTTTTCTATTTAATATATTGATTCATTATAGCTTTATGCTTCAGAAACGTTTGTGCTTGAGATAAAAGGAAACGAGTACACGAAACACGTATGATTATATTAAGAACATTTTAAGAACATTTGAGGCTAAAATCCCCAAAATATTTAAGAACATTCAGCCTCGGCCCGAAAATAAGACGTTCTTATAGAAAAAGAGTGTAATCAGGCATGGACATTGTAAGTACCTCATAAACTAAACTTGACTAAACAATATATGAATAGTTCCAGCTGTCCAAGCCTGGTTCTTGTTGATTCTAAACTTACCTAGAAGATTATATGCTGATGTCACACATCCAGCAAGAACGCATAAAAGCAAGTAAGGTAAAACAATATATACTTTGCCCATACTGCAGTGATATAGTTGTGATTTTTGCGACTTCTGATGTTGGACATCTTTGAGATGGTGACGAGAGTTAACATTAAACCATATCAATATGGTCCAATCGATTCAGTTTGAAAGAACCCCGCAGTTAAATTTAATTACTTCAAGTTCAGCACATACCCTAGTAGAAATAAAAATAACCAAACACAAAAAAATAACCCCTGGCTATACGGGTTTGTGGAGCTCGGTTTGTGTAGCTCTTTAGGGTATGTTTTTCGGCCCGATTTGGTCTGAAATAAGGTTCTGTTTGAAACTGTTCAGTTTGAAAAAGGGTATCGTTTCTTGAGAAAAGAAACCTTTGGTTACTTTAGACACTAGATATTTCTAAACAGTTCACTGTATTTAGCTTTGTTTATCTTTTTTTCCATGTACGCTAATATGATTCCGTTTATGGTAATGTTTGTAACTTTAAAAAAAAAACACTATGAAATGTGAATAAAGTATTGTATTGTATTGTATTGTATAGAAAATTTTGCTGCCATAAAAATTCACTCTTATACAGGGGTACCAATTTCGCTATTATCTGAAATAGGGGATATAGACAATTGGCATTTTAGGTCTGTAATAAGGCCAGGGTTTGAAGTATTGTGCCGCACACCCCTACCCAGAGTTAAGAAAATAGTAAAACGATGTAATTTGGTTAATACCTCATTTTTTTAAAATAACGATTTATAATAATAATAATAATAATAATAATAATAATAATAATAATAATAATAATAATAATAATAATAATAATAATAATAATAAATATAATATTTATAAGAACTGTTTGCCAAGATGTTTTGAAATCCAGCCAAAAGTATCAAGACCAAGTTTCGTGCTCAAAAGGGCTGATATTGAAGGCACGAGTTGTCCCGGGTAGAAATAGTGGGTTCCGATCCCTGGTCGAGTAGAGAGTTGAATATTTGTGCAAAAGCTAAATTATTTGCTAAAGTGCACTCAGCCGTTTCCATCCGTCCAGGGTCGGTATAAAAATGGGTACCAGCATAGATGAACCGCTTTCAAGCGGCTGCCAGATAGATGCGCCGATATATGCTTCTGGTTCGCTAGAGGTAAACTGATCATTGTAAAGCGCCTTTGCGCATGTTCAGTTGTGGAATAGCCACTATATAGCTGTACCACTTTACTTTACTTTAGAAAGATTACCCGTCTAAAAACTCCATCGAATCGTATACACATGCAATATTCACTCGAAGGTAGGATCTACCTTCCACCCAGGCCATCTTTTCCCACGTATAAACATTTTGACTCGCCTCGACGGGTCAGCTCGGCTAATACAGTATGCGCTCGGCTGTTGATTCGGTTATCCGTGCCAACTTTTTTTTCATGAAATCCCTGGTTAGGGAGCGGCCTGGGGGGAGGGGTCGGAGGATTATTGGGGAATCACTTCATTTTTAGGAGAAGAAAAGGGGGGATCAGTTTAATTGAGAGCCCTGAAGAGGAGGGGATCACTATAGTTTTGAGGGGGGATCACTTCAATGAAGTTACACTTTAAGGGGGGATCTCCAAAATTTCGCCGTGTTTAAGCCCAAATCCTCCGACCTTCCCCCCCCCAGGCGATAAATAATAACTAGTCTGTTAGAGTTGTCTCAGCTCAGCTAGTGCCGACTCTTATACCGGTAGGACCCCATTTCTTGCTATCCTTACTTTTTCTTGTTACCCCATTTCTTGCTATCCTCACGTTTTCTTGTTACCCCATTT
>JANSTR010161371.1:0-10017 GCA_025434805.1 Antipathozoanthus remengesaui
CTGTTCCAAAAACTGGGAGACCAGGAGAATGCACAAAAAAATGGGAGATCCCCGGGAAAATTAAAAACGGGACGGTTGGAATGTCTGCTAATCTCTTGCACTCTGTAATCAGAGTTAATGTATGGCTTCATGCCGATCTTATTCCAGGATCCATGTTTTAAATAGTTGGTCAATTGGGCTTCTGATCTGTGTAAAGATAGATTCACTTGGGTTGAGTCAATAACAGGTTCACTATTTTAATAGATTTAAAAATCTCTGTTACGCCACGCACTAGAAATTTCCACATGTTCTGCAGGATTCGATTGATTGGAGCCTTGTTTTGAAGGGAATTTATAGCACAAAACATGTCAGTTTTGCAAAAAAATCCGGTAAAATGCAAAGCAATGACTTATTTATGTATCCTGGGGAATTTAAGTGTTGACAATGTTATGGAGTATACAGTCACTTATCGAAGAAATTGTAGACCGACACCAAAGCAACACTTTGAGTACTTGAAGCCAATGAAATTACGATGGTGTGATCATCATGTGAAGTAAACATTAACCTTGCACAATTGCATTCTGATCATACCAATAGGCAGAACATTTTGCTGCCAAATCAAGTTTTGATGTGCCAATTAGGATTGCCCGCAATAAACCCCCTTTACACTTTTTGTATTGAGTTATACAGGCCCTTATCTGAAAAAGTGTCCTCAAAGTTTCACATTCACCCTCGGCTCTGCCTCAGGCAAATAGTCACTTTTTGTACACTTTTTCAGCCTCAGGCTTGTATTGCTCAATACAAAAGCATAGAGGGGGTTATTCAAGTGCTAAATACAGGCAGTAATCTGTAAACTACATTAAGTTGCTTATACATTAAGGTTACTATTACTTTGGACCTCTTCTTCTCTTAAATACAATAGATGGCAGTTCTTGCTTTCCTCAATGGTGGTGAGCAGGGAGCAACACTTTATAATGCGTTTGTAGCTGGGAGAATCACATATGAGATGTACAAGAGGTTGACAGTTTCAAAAGCTGATGTCTTGAGGGTAAGTTTGTCAATGGTACACCACTTTATACTGGTATTCAACATTGCCCCAGTGATGTACGATAAATTGCAGGCACATACAGTTTTTTAACAACAGCAGTTCCTCTGTGTTTCTATTCTACAGCAGGGTCTGAAATTAACTTTTTTACATCGGCACCAGCTGGCGACCGGACCAAAAGATTTAGTCGCCAGATGGCAACTTCTGGTCGCCAATTTTTTTCCATTGACTTTCCTTTTACACTTAAGAGATGAAACACTTGTTGTTCTAGTGTATTTTTGGCCATCATATGCTCAAAAACAGCTTAATTATATCACAAAACAATGACGATATATATGATCGTCGAATGAATGAAGAGAGCACATAGCTTGGCATGCCTGCAATAGCGTCATAGGGAAAACTGCTGAAGAAAACAAAATGGCGGCTCGCAATCTTCCAATCATGTTGATTGCAGCTGTTTGGGAGTTTATACATTAATTATTTAGTGAGAAATTTACTCCAGTTGTATCTCAAGGACATTGCCAAGATAAAAAGCAAGTCAATAAATTGTTAAAGAACAGCTCCGAATTTTATTGTTATTAAATCAATTTCTCTGAATACACTAACGAAACAACTTACTTAGTCGACAGCAGGTGATCAGTCGTGAAATTCTGGTCGCCAACTCTCAATACTTAGTCACAATGGTGACCAGGAAGGCGCAATTTCAGACCCTGTACAGGTGATAAAATTGCTCTTTTAAACAGTGACAGTGAGTTTCAAAATGTTATATTTATAATAAATTTTAAAATAATGTACTGCACACAGTATTGAAGCATACATCAATCCACTGATACTGTACAATATGAAACCAGAGAAGTACTGTCATGTATTTTTTCACGAAGTGCAGTAATTATCTCGCAGTTTCTCTTCTAGAAGAAGCTGCAGGCTGGATGGGAAATTATCAAGTTTTAGAACATAAAACAGGTTTCAAAATAACTTTCTGAAAATCCGTCTTATTTTGTAGGCTTTTTTGTTTGGTCCAAAATTTTTGCTGGCCGTTTTCGTTGGGCAAAATATCCCTTTCAAGTGCAAAATAGTGAAAATAGCCTGGGTACGAGGTTGTTAGGTCTACAGTATGCAGATGAGAGTGACTGTCTGTCTGGAGCGAAAAATCTCTTTGAAAATGGCAGTGAGACTTTTGATTGATCAGTCTCGATGGGAGATAAATATCATAAAGCAAATTCTGCCATGTCTAGGTGGGCATTTGGATATTGCTTGTATAATGTTGGTTTTCATCAAACAGATAAGAATGAACAATTTACAATGTTTATTGACTGAGACAAACAAAATAGCAAATTTATTTTTTATCATCTTGCAAATGTCAATAAATGCAAACAAAGTTCCATTTGGATGTGAAATAATTTCGTTCTTAGTTTTATACAATTATTGAATCGGCGAAAAAGTTGCTTTCTTGAACTGTGTTGGGAAATGAAAATCGCCAGCAAGGTCCAAAATCTGCCAGCTATTACTGGCAGCAGCTGGCAGCTATTTTGAACCCTGTAAATTGCAAACATTTCCAGGGCTCAACACTTACTAGTCTAGTGGCTAGTAACAACTTAGATGTTACTAGCCAACTGCTCTTATTTTTATCAATGATGCTGTGCTTACTTGCTTGGACAAGTGCTCTAACTGAGGAAGGTTTGTATTTCAACATTTCTATGAGGTTATTTTTAGTAATTAAACACTGTTTCCATATAATACAACCAGGTACATGACTGTATACTGTAACTGCACTGCATATTGTAAATTATTATATTGATGAATGTAAGCATTTTCCCAGCTCCTAACCCACTATAATACCAAAAACGATGATGACTGTACTGCACATTTGACCACAATGCCTTGCAAACCTACATGTAACTCATTAAATAGCTGAACGTGGAAGACCTTCATTTAGGAAACGTGTTGATGTACTAACTGTGTCAACATTGTATGCTAGGTTTGAAGTTTTTAGATCCTTTCTGTATGTTTAAATTATGAGCATTTTCATGTTTTTTTTAAGCACTAGGAGATATGGGAAAATGTACAAGTCACCATCTTTTTGGTTACAGTAAATTGGTCCATGGTACCTATCAAAGACTTAAGTATTCACAACACATTCTTGTTTCTGTGTATTTCAGGCCCAAACCATCCTACGGATTAGTGACTATGTGAAGAAAAATCCAAAGGCTTCCCAGTCACAGTTGAAGGCAGAAGTAGAGAAGGAAATTAAAGCCTTTGCACAGCAAGTGGCTCAGCTTTAATAACACAAACACCAGGAAATAAAACTGCAGTCTTTAAATGTATGATTAGCACCTTTTACTACTCTCAAGTGTTTGAGAGAACAATTTATGCCACATATGCAACATCTTGGACATACAATACTATACAATTTTCCAAGAACTTGTTCCTTATGGCCAGTGATATGTTACATGTACTTGGAGGCCAACTTTTCTTCCACTGATTTTCTTCCATTTAAGTAATTATCTAGCAGTGTCTTGGGAAGTTGATATCTGAGAATTCTATGTAAATATTACTAAAGATTTTATTTCAGTTCACTTTTCATGAAATAATACTATTAATCTTAAAGCAAGGTTATGATGTTGAAGTTGTCATCTGTTAAAACTATTGGCCTGTTCGTGCTTTGACTTGAGATAATAATATCAAATATACAATATCTGACAAGGCCCGCGGAGTGGCTCCGTAAGTGGAGGGGCTGGCCGAGGGAAAATTTTGAAATTTGTGTTGCTGAAATTGCTATAAAAGCACTAAAATTTTAAATCACGATGTATTTTTTGCAGATATCGCTGAATATGAAAGTATCAGATATTGTGAAATAGCACAGTTTGCATCAAAATATTTTTTTATTTTTTTTGAGCAAAAAAGTGGGGGGGCTGAAGCCCCCTCAGCCCCTCCCCCTGCGCAGGCCTTGTCTGACCAAGCATTTCAACAAGAAATCGCATTGTACAGGAAAGTATCACTTTGCTGGAAATTTTTGCCATACATCTACACTATAATTTAATTTTTCTTGTACAAATATTTAATACCATCATGTAGATTGAATTCTAATGTTCACAAGAAGTATTTCATAATGTCATTCAAAGAGAAAATACTTCTGACCAATGTTGAAAAAGAGTTCACTGTCAATTTGAGGTACATTAGAGACGGCTAAGGGAGAATTATCAATCAAGAATAACAATTTTGAACCAAGTTTAAAATGCAAAATTAATTAAATTCACTTCACCAGACAATAAGAAAAGATCCAGAATTTTTCATAATAATTATATGTTGCAAATTGTAGGTTGCATTTGATGTAGAAAATCTGTTACAAACTCTAACTTATAACCTTGAAATAACTGAATACTGTGAAGTACTTTATGTATTCAATACAACATCTGAATTAATTGGTATATATTTACCACTTCAAAATTACACAAGTATATGGCACACCATTTGATGTAATTTCTATTCATAACAGCTTGAATGCTGACCTCTTCTGTACACATGTAGGAGTGGCGAATGGTAAAATTCAGGACTCACCGAGATGCAAGACCCTTGATTTAAATTTCAAGACCAGTACTCTAGCTATTTCAGCAGAGGAGACTCGAAGAAGGAATAAAACCCAGGAAAAAACGAGATTTGAGACCCAAGTGCTGTAAAACATTCCGAGATTTTGAGACTAATGTTCAATATTTTACCAGACTGAACAATTTTTTGGTACCTTCACCACCCCTACATGTATACAAATTGTAAGCTTTCAAAATGTTGACCAGAATATAAATGCTCTAAGCAGCAAGATATTTTAAATAATAAAATTGTTAATACATAAAAGCAGAAATGGTTAAAGAAGTATTGTTGCAGTTGTTATCAGTATAATAATTTCTATTACCTAACGATAACTTAATATTGACAGTAATTTACAATCAAGAGAGACACCATGAAAAAATACGAAACAACACCAAGAATTAGAAATTTATTTTTTTTAATTTTTTTAACAACTTTATTGGGCAAAAAGATACATAAATAAACAAAGGGACAAAGCGCAAACGGGTATGAGATCCCATGCTAGGCGCAGCCCTGCATTAAAAGAAATACGAAATACATTAAATACACAAAAGCAAGAAAAATACAAAACACTCGAAAGGGATTACTAGGGTCGGTGACAGGAACAGTCGGGAGATAATGTCCAAAAGTGGGTGCAGGTTACATCGAAGGTGGAGATTAGGAGATTATTATATTTGGACTGCAGAAATCGTTTGAAGGATAGCGTACTGATAAAACTGGTGGGAGGCGTATCTTCGACAATTAGGTTCCAGAGTTTGCCTATACAGTTAAAGTAGGACTCGTAGGAGGTCCGAGGAAGAGGAGCTGAGGCGTGTGCGACCGTGTTTAATGAAGGAAATATGTTCTTCGAGGTTCACAAAAGTACGGCCATACAGCGCCGATGGTACTGTAGTTAATAAGATTCAAATTCATTCAAGTGACACAAAACGATCTCTGCCGGGTGTCTTCGTCGCTTGCTTCCAGAGCGGGCGCTTCGCGCTCACATGCTAGAATAGGTGAGAAAATCTGGAGTGACTACGTTTCTACATGACAGATACAATAAATTACAAGAACAGCTTATTTGGGGGCCAATTTTCACTATTACATTTCGGTTGCGTGTCGTTATTTCAGATCCTCTTATATCCATCATAAAAAACTGAAATTCTTCACACTGAACAGTTACTGATATAATTATTGAAGTCAGTTTTTGGGGAAAATCGCAAAAACTGTATAAATGGCAAAAATTTGAAGCTGAATGTCTGATAAACTATTCCTAATTTATGAATGATCCAAAGCCACAAAATTTGACAAATGATTGTCTAGTCTGCTGCATTACGTCGTCTATATCTTTAATGTTTAATTTGTTCAGTTAATGCTAACATTTTTGAGAAGCTGTAGTAGTTTAAGATACTTTCCAGAGGGCTAAAAAGTGTGCCCAGGCACCTATATGAATTCGATGAAATTCGATTGAATTACGTTCGAAGGTAGCACGACGCCAGAACCACGCCTCGTTTCAAACAAGAGGTTATATAGTAGTTAATACCAATTTGTTTTACTGGGTTTTCCAGAAGAATGCGGTGAAATTTTACTTTCAGCAATAAGCATGGACCTTTATAAAAGATATACCTAGCTTGTGTTAGGATGAATCTATAAACGAAGTTCATTATCTTTGCTCATTTATACTATAGCGCAACAACTTCTACAGTATAGCAAATACTTGGTATTTTAAAATGTTTCGTGCTATTTCCACTTTTGCGGCCAGTTATCGTCAACGTTGGCAACACTGTTCTTCTAGCCACAGTTACTCGCGAGATCTTCACAGTTATTCATTGGGACTCAAAACAAACGCACTGGGAACTGACGAGTGTACGAGTGACGGAAGCTAACTACGGAAGCAAACTAACGAGCCGCGCGGGGGCGGGGAATGGAAACCTGAGTGAGCGCTCAACTCACCCTTAGTTTCCCCAAGTGAAAGCGCAGTGGCAAATGAGTAGATATCCCATCGCTATTGTGGTCGTGAACAACATCATTGGGAAACCAATTCTGTGGAATAAAGTAGACACGTGTTATAGTATATTTAGTACTGACTCTCAGGCAAAACAACTCTGTGGAATAAAGTGAACACGTGTTATAGTATATTTAGTACTGACTCACAAGGCAAACCAACTCTGTGGAATAAAGTGACCATATTTACTGATTCACAGGGATACCAATTCTCATGAAGACTACATATACAATTGCAATCGTGGTCCGTTAAGAAAAAAAGGGAACCTATTTTGTCATATAAAACAAACATAATTATGAATTGCTGATTCTTAAACCCTGGTGGTCAGAATCGTGTCTTGGGCGAACAAGAAAAACCAATTGATTAATTGATCATGTAAATCACAAACATGTTACATACGACGATCGCGTTAAATATGGCTTCTCGATCCGGTATTGGAATGGAAAACATGTATCACTTGTATATGTCAAATATATAAATTAGTACAAACTACATTGAAAGACTCTAGTTGTTTTCTGCCATTATATTTCTTAGAATATCCTGGAATAAAATCAACCCTTCAAGGGTGGTAGTAGTAATTTACGAGCCCAAGATTCTAAAGAAATATCAAAGCATGAAGCGCTATATGGCAAACAACAAATGATCTTTTCTCAAATATATCCATTAAACCAATCGTCGGTTTACTGTTAACTACTTATTAACCGAGAATGAGGTCTTTACGGGAAATATCAAACTGAGGCTGTGCTGTATTGACCGAGCGATAGCGAGGTTAGTGGGTCGAGGACGAAATTTGATATTTTCGATAAAGACCGAACGTTCGAAAATGTGCAAGAAGGCATTTTTTACTTTGCACATCCGGGTATGCGTGCGCGTAGCCGTAGGTCATTAACAATAAATCCGTAAAAATACAGACCTTTCAAGAACCAATCAGAGCGCGCGTACTATCGTGGCCATATAATAAATAGTTATAATGTACAGTGTTATCAGATGTTTTAAAAATATTCCCCGCTTTGGTCGTCAATCTGATCTGGACCTGGTTCCTCAAACACTAATCCAGGATTAAATTCTAACCCACTGTTTAGTTCAATTGATCTGATCTGGACCTGGTTCCTCAAACACTAATCCAGGATTAAATCATAACCCACTGTTTCATTCAGCTCGTAATATGTGAATTTGGATCACAAATTTTGTATTAGTCGATTAGGTTTCTTTTCAACATTACTGTAGATAAATTTCTTTTAGAACCTTTTATGAACTATAAAGTTAACTCTTTTCATAAAACTCAATTGGAATTTCTACTAGTCCTGGGTCATCATACAGATAGCACATACTTTTTTCTGTTATTTACCTTAGTGTTTAATGAAAGTTTTAGCCAATAAGAATTCAGGAACTTAAAGACAGACCTAAGAATAGGACCTGCCGTAATAATTATATCAATCTTTATTGCTATTTCCCTACATGTATGTTTCCAGTTGTTTGGACAGCTCAAGACAGTCGGATTTTCTTTCAACATGTTATTTCAGAACCTCTAACCCCTAAATTACTGATACTGATACATGTAAATGTTTTCGATTCATGGACAATTGATTCTGTTTCACAGCTCGGTGCCAAGAAAGGAGGACTGGGAGCCACAAAGGTAATACCCTAACTCAATATACTTTGAATATACTTGAATACATGGAAACTACATGCAGTGTTGTTTTCTGTGTACTATGTAATGTGTGTACTGTTGTATAGCTCTTTGCCTGTACTCAGATGCAAAATACATTTGTGAGAACACTGATCTTCAGTATTGTTTCCTTAAGGTAAAAACAGACTTCAGTGAGTTGGAGAACAAGGCAGTCCAGGCAGACAAAGACAAGGAGAAGTTGGCAGCAGAGCGATCAGCTGAGGCTGAAGAGGAGTTGATGTCCTCCAAGCTTGTGTACAACCCCACCACATATGAGAAGGAGGAGGAGAGATTGAAACATGTTGACCCAAAGAAGGCTGCGCAGCTGGAAAGGTTAGGAATGGGCTTTGGGGGACCAACCAGAGGCCGTCAACAGAACCAGCCTGCTGGGAAGAGCCACTCAGCTTTTGCTTCCATGGAAACCATTGAGCAAGTGGACCCTGTGGGGAGCAGAAGACCCACCTACCAGGACAAGTATAACTCATCATCATCGTCAACTGGCTTTTTTGATAGGTCAGTTGGGGTTTGTTCTTTCAGTTCATAGCTGTGCTATTATTTACCTGTTGTGTTCTCAAACGTGCCAGGTGATGTACTGTACATGTATGTATTCCCAAATTCTCATCATTGGTTTTGTTTTGAGTTGACGATCATTTCCTTTATTCTCACTAATCAACTTATTTATACTGATTTCATACTGCAAGGAGAAGATATAAATTATTTTGATGAACTTGGTATGAGTAGAAAAGGTCCATTTTCTTTTCAATTGACTAACTGAAACAATAATGAGGGGTTTACATAATGAGGTTGATACTGAGTAGAAATATATAGGACATTAAAGGGGTAGCTTCACGGTATTATTGTGCCATCTTTCCATTGCTTGACAAAAGACATTAGAAATACAAAAATAAGTTTTGATACAAATATCTCAGCACAGTTCTTCCCAAAATGTTGCAAATATGGTATGGATGGTCTACTTTCGATTACGATTGTATGGTATAGATGGTCTAGTTTGGATTACGGTTAAGAGTGCAGATATGAATTTAGTGTTGGCCCGTAGGATAACTTATTAATAATTCAAATTTATAGCAACAAAATGCATTGGCTCTTGACACCTCTGATCGCTAAACAGGTTTTGTTTCTTAATGAAATCGCATTGCTCGATAAACTTAAGGTTAAAAGGCAAGGACTTCGTTTTGGCATGCAGTACTGTAGTTTTGTATAGGTTAACCATGAAACTCTCCCATTAAGCAAAAGATGAAAAAAAATAAAATATATTAACAACAACCAAAATTAATATAGAAATGCAAAAACAAGTTGGTTCGCTTTGACTTTGTGAACACGTTGGTTTGCTTTGACTTTGTGAACATGCTGGTTTGATTTGTTATGTTTGCTTTAACTTTGTGAACACCCTGGTTCAATTTTTACTCTTGAACACTTCGATTCACTCAAAATTGTGCAGTGGCTTGCAATCAAATGAACTGCAGCCTAGAATAACGTGGGCTCAAGTGATGCATGCACTGTCAGGTACGACACAAAGATTCAGAGGGCATTTTTAGACTTGCTTGCTTCGCACGAGTAATAATCCTTATATTTGGTGTTTGAATCTTCCATAAATTGCTAATATAATAAAGCCCTAGTTTTCACAGTGGATGGACCATTCTACCCTGAGTGTGCTTATGTTTTTTGAAAAATTAGTTTTTAATAATTTTATCAATACCCAAGGTAGAACTTTCTTAGAGACTGTGTGTGTGTGTGTGT
>JANSTR010161383.1:0-10015 GCA_025434805.1 Antipathozoanthus remengesaui
GCCAGAAATCCCCCCGGCGGGCCCCCCCCCCCCCCCCCCCCCCGTCCCAGATGGGGTTAACGCGGGACCTTGGTGGCGTCAGCAGTCATTCGGCCAACACCCAGTTCAAGCTTGGGTGTTAGAGAGAGCAATTCGTGGCGGGGAAAACATTAGTCACAGTTGCTTAACTACATTGAGTATTGAGAAGGTGGCAGGTCACTAACACCGCCGGGGATCACGTAACTCTATCTTACTCTTTTCAAGAAGTATATGGATTATTTTTAGTTTCCCGATAGAAGATCGACAGACTAGACCAAAGGCTTTCCGTCCCTGTCCACTAATAATAATAATAATAATAATAATAATAATGATGAGAGCGCTTATTCTGTGCTCTAATCGCTTAACAGTAAAATTCTAATCTAGATAGACTAACTATAAGGTAAAGAAGAGATATATAGATAGAAATATATGAAATGAATCAATAAAACATATGTAACCATTAAATTAGATTAAATGCGGATCTAAAAAACCCTGTCCTAATACTAGTTTTAAAAGTGCTCAGATTTGCAATATAACGGAAATGGCTAGGTAGGGGATTCCACAGTTTTGGAGCGGCAACAGAGAAACATCGGTCCCCGTAGGTTGCAGTGTTAGGCTCAGGGACAGAGAGATAGTAAAGTGTAATTCAACGGAGGAAACGTGACGGATTATATGGTTTAATGAGTTCGCTGATATAGATTGGACTGACCTTGGGCAAAACAAGATCTCAAAAAGATCAACCTTCGACAAGGCCGGGGATTGAACGCGGGACCTCCTGGTCAGCAGTCAGTGATCTTACCAACTATACCTGTCCCACATGCTTAGCAATGTATAACAAGCTTGCAGGGTTTTTTTAAATGTATTTATATAAAGTTATATATCGCTACTTTTAATCGTTAAATAATGTTTATAATGCAGAATATTATTATTTTTGAGGTGTCCTAGTGAACTTTTTTCCTTGGTCTTTGTACCATGTTCACATGAAGGATCGCGGTGTTTCTGGATAACAGCGAAACAAAAATAAAGTGACATCGTGTAGCACACGGAATATTGCATGGTTTTCCAAGAGATAGCTAATGAAGCTTAGGAAAATCAACATTATTGCATATACCTAGATTGCTAGTTATTAAACTGTATATTCCTTTAATTACATATTGTATATGACTTGGTATTTTGAATCGATCTATAGAATCATAAACCATACAGCCGACTTGATACAGCTTATAATTAGCAAACCATAGCAATAGGAGCTAATCGTCGACCTACTCTCTTATAATAGATCATGTATCATTTTGAATTGAGTAATGAGCGTATTTGTCTTTGTCGATATTAAACTAAAAATGTTTTAAAAAATGAGTTGCTAAATGACATGTTGCAAGAATATGTGAATATGTGACGAGGGCTTTTAGAAAATCTCTCCAGTTGTTTGAGTCAAGCTGGACTGCACCTACATGCATAAACACTGCTCATTTAGAAACTGGTAGAAAAACATTTTATTTACTAAAAGTCTGCCTTGAAGTTCTTTTCAAAAAGGTTTATACAAAACGAGTGCATTGATTGATATCTGTAATTTACTTTTGCCATTGTAATCAACAGTTGCAGTTGGGCATCAAAGTATCCCACGCTTACGATAGTCTCATCACGAAAGATTTATAAATCTATAGAAAATATATTCATGTTATGTAGACAAGAAGATAGCAGTTGAATACAGATGTAAGACCACATTATTGGTTTGTTTGAGCTGATGTCCCAGCTTTTTTAATCCAACGTGTTTTCTTTTGATAATGCATACGTTTAAATATTTGTAATTAGTTTTCCCATGCAACTGGACGCGAGCACACCTCGTCGAATGATGAGTCGTCGTGCGAAAGAAACAGTGCTACTTTTTTTAGCTTTAGTATTAGCTTCAAAGGACCACGTATTTGGAAAAGGTAAAATGTAATTACTTGTTAATTCGAGATGATGTCTATAAAAATCAGGTGATTCATTTTTAATGAAAGCAAAGTTAGTTCAAGGTTGTTTTCAAAGTTATTATGTTGCGAAACACGAAACAAATTTAAAGTTTATGTCAACTGTTCAGCCTAAAATGATAAAGAGGATTAATTCATACCTATATACTTTTCACTAAATTTCCGTTTAAAACCCAGTCCACCAAAAACTTCTCTTTCAAGACGCAAAAGAAATGAAGGGGATGAGTTGAAGATATCTGATCCCTAGGGAAATTAATCGAAATGAAATTAATAATTGAAATCAACTAATGGTTTTATTTTGGTTAGAATCTGAACATGGAGAAAACATTGAGTTTGAAAGAACGTTTCCAGAAAGGATTCACTCAGTAAGGCACAAACGAGACCTGTCGACATACAATGAGGCGGTAAGTTTTGCTTTCAATATATAATGTTTCCTGACGCTTACAGATACATAAATCAATGCTGATGAAGTTACAGTTGCATTTCACCGAAACTAATTTGAGAATTAAATGCATGTGAATTGGGTAGATTGGGTAGTCATTTCACGTTCTTGTGAAACGAGTCTACTTACCTGTCTGTTCAAGGATCAAATGAAGACGCCCTTTCTTTAAACTATTAGCAATGTTTCTTCTTACAATAACTACAGCAAAATTGAAGTTATACCTAAAGCTGACATATCAAAGAAAGAAATGCTACAAGTTTATTCAAAAAAGAAGACCAATGACAAGAACAAATAGACGGACTAAGGCAGAAGGAAATCACAATATGCAATCAATTCTTAGTCGGGCATGCACATCTCATTTGATTCTTGAGCAATTGAGCTCTCCGAGTATAGGAAACACTGAAATGGCATCTAGAGATAGGCCAATGAACAAGTCATGATCAATATTAATCGTCCTTATCACGATTCTAACACTTATACTGTTTAAATAGATAATTTAAACTGCTACAGAAAGCAATCTAAAATGACAAATTATTAAGTACAGGATAAACTGAAAGTAAAATTCTAAATTCAAGTGCTCAAAAATTGTAGCAATAGTGAGAAAAATCTTGTTAATCGGTCAGCAAGGAGTCTTAATCTCGACAGTAATACATTTAAATTTGCAAATGACTAAAGACCAAACAGCTTATTTATTTGAGTCGACTAGTACTCAAGCAAAGTCTAAGCGGACTAAATGTCATTTTGTTTCTTTTGCAGACGGATAACCACGATGATGAAGCTCTGTTCAAACTGAAGGCGTATAAGAAGACATTTCTCTTAGACACAAAGCGAAACAAGTGAGAGTGATCACAATTTTATACCACACTTTCGGGTTTACTAAAAGCAGGTTATACATATATAATAAACATTATTAGGCCGTAAAATGTTAAAAGTTTTCTAATACCAAACGTTTTCTAGAATTATCTAGAATACACAGCGTTTGTATCAATGCTCGCATTTCAAAAGTATAATAACAGTCTTATTACACCATTAATACTGCTTTTAGAGGGAGATTCGCTTACAAACGATTTATTAATTTTTATTTCCAAGGAACTTGTTGTCTCCATCCTTTGCAGTCCACTACTTCAACAGCGATGGGACTGAAGTCATTGAAAGGGTACGTACTTTAGTTATAACTTGGTTAATATATATACTGGAGTTTTACAACATTTTAAGGGAATATATTATATAGACTGCTATTCAACCCTTGACAAGGTTAGAAAGAAAACACGGGACATCTGGGTCGGCAGTCAGAAATCCTATATCACCTGCGCTGACCCCGTACACTAAATGAGGATATTGAATTGAGCCCAGGATCTCCTTGTTGGCAGTCATGATGATATCCCGCTAACCTTACACACAGAATACAATGTGGATCCAATTAAGTTAGTGTTTCTCTAGTTTATGTCTTCCACCACGGGCGGTGGGAAACGTTGGTTACGAGTACACTAGTATTCGATGTTTCAACAAAATAATATAATCAAACCTTTGTTGTCGTGTATTGATTTGTGTTCGCAAAGTCCAATTTCCCATATAAAGCACATCTACAAGCCGCGATCGATGTTCTGCGACTGTTTTCCAATGAACTCTTGCGAAGCCATTTTGTTTTGGTTCAAAAGCTCGGCCTTATTCCTTCTCCTGTCACCCATTAACCCCCAAATTACCAAATTACCAAATTCTTTTCAATGCACCTGAAAACATATTTCGAGAGTCAAAATCCCTATAGAGTATAATATACCATGGATATTCACTAAATTTTACTTTCATAACACAGCACGATGAAGGTTTACCCGGAGTATCAATTTCCTTGGTAATGAAGGCACTGGCGTAATCCATTCCACTAGCATCCTCTGCAATGCACGTGTACATTCCATAATCATCCTCCGTAACATTCTTAATAACCAGTTCGATTCCTCTCGGTTTTAATAATCCGTGATGGAGAGTGGTTGCGAAAGGGTCGGACTTTTTTGCTTGTAGCTGCATTCGTCTGAATTGTGAAGGAGAAATATTCACAACTGCAGCGTCTGTGAAGTTTAACTTTCTGAAATGATTACGAGGGATGCGTTTCCATTTTATCCATCGAAAGTGAGGCAATCCATTACTCGCTATTGTGATGCAGGAAAGCACAGCTCTTTGTCCAAGTTGCACTGTTTTGTTTGCTGGAATGCCAGGCTTCAGTAGAGGTCGTCCATTATACGATACTAAATTAGAAAGAAACCAGAAGAAACAGTTCAAAAAAAGATGAAGAAACAGTTCTAAAAGGAAATTTGAAAAATAAATGAAATAACAGGATTATCACCCAGAGTATTAACATATTATGGAAATATAATGATATGACAGATTCAACTCTTACGTCTATAACTAATTCCCTGCATTCTTATTGGCGGAAACCTATGTCAATAACTTATCGTGTATACTTTTCACCTGTAGCGGACTTGCATATCTGGAAAGCAAATACTTTTGTGGACAAATCACATAAACAAAGAGCCAGATAGTAAAATTCTCGATAACTTCGTTCGCTCGGTTTGTCCGTACGTGTAAATGTTTTCCCAGGGATGTTTCACCATATATTGCAAAATAAACTCAGAGCTCTCAGGTGCAACACGCAGATCAGGTCATTCCAGGTAACTGACGCAGATCACTTGCTGGGATTTACCTTATCAGCTAGAGGATGCCATTCTACCTGTTATAGAGGCATCTCCGTCTAGACGTCAGAAGATTAGCGTCAAGAGTTGTCATTTGATTGTTTCTTGGAATAAACGAACTTGGTTTATTAGCGTTGCTCATTACCATTGAGTTGATAATATTTCTAATTCTAATAGTTCTAAGCGCATTTGAAATTTTGCGAAAATTTCCAATATGGCCGCTTTTTTCCAAACTGGTAATCGTGGCCACCTTCTGATCGTCACATAACAAGCCTTAATTGAATAGCCAATAAACAATCCTGCCAAATTTCAAGGTGAAGGATAAGACATCACCCCCCCCCCCCCTCTCCCTTGACTGTATATATTTAACCAAATAGCTTGAGAGTTTGCGTCAGTTCGAAAATATGGTCGTCCACTTTTTATTTTTGAAGCTGTACGTATTTTTTTACTCAACTTTATACTTTTGTTCCAAGTTTACTGTGTTTCTTAGACTACTCACCCTGGACTCTGAGCCAGTAGCTGTGTTGGATAGATCCGTACTGGTTGGATACCTTGCACGTATAATTACCGCTGTCCCCGGGCTTCAACTGATCCATTTTCAACAAACACTGATTCACAATTTTACGAGTAAAAGTACGAACTGGCGAGACAAGTTTACCATCCTTTACCCACTTGCATTTGAGCGGCGGTGTCCCCATTGTCTTGCAGCTGAAAATGATGGACTCCAATGCTAATCTTATCACATAACTTCTGGCCAATTCGTGTGGGTTTAGGAACGATGGTGGGACTAAAAGAACAATGAAGAACACTGTCGGATTTTGATCAAAAATATCTTTTTTTTACAAAAAGTGTTTCTACTTTGCATTCTTAAGAAGCTATTTACATTTCATTTGCTATTTTGCACCTGAAATATAGTAAAACAACAGTATTTCTGCCAATTTTTGTGGTTTCGAATTTGTCAAAAAATTTTAATATGGCGGCCTTTAGCAAATTCGGTTACCATTGCAACTGCCAGATAATTAAGTTCCCCGGTTTGAATTAAACGTTCTTTGAACAATTAATAATCCTGTTACATTTCAAAATGAACGGCCGCGAGGAGACAAATTGAAAACCTTTAAGAATGTTTGCTGCGTTTGCATTGAAAACTACGGAGCAACAAGAATTGATTACAGAGTTTTGTACACATACCTCTTCGTCCGCCATTGGTCGAAGTATCTGTAATAAAAAATCACATAGTTTGTATTTTCCGTCATTATCTCACAGAATAAGAATATGCAGACTTTGTGAAAATATTTTTACCCTTTCCATATAGTTAACCACTTTCATGTACCATTACTTAAAATATATCTACCATTACTGCTGTCCCTAAACGTTTTTCAGCGATAAAAGTTTTCCTAATAGAGGAACATGACACTTCATTAGCTGAAGTGAAAAGCACATATTTGACGTTAATTGGGTAACGTCACCATGCGTATAAATTTATGCGCAAAAAGTATGCAGATTACTTATGATCTGGCAAACTATTTTATTTTACCGTATAAAATCCCAAAAACATGGTGCGTTTTTTTAAAACACGCTTCAATGGTTTCTATTGTGACTTACTGAAAAAAAAAAACAGAACGAAAAATAAAGGAAAGGGTCGAAGTTCATGGGCCGCATCATTTCAATACAGCTGCTTTACCCTGTTGTAAAAATTTCATTGTTTCTCCAAAGAGTACGATAAACCTCAACAACCTTCCAGAAAATAAGAATTCTGGAAATTTATACATATATTATGCACAAATTATGGTTAATAATGTACATTACATACTGAACAAATGAAGCCTAATTAATTATGTTATAGTTTAGTGAATAATTTCAATTATTACAATTACAGAAAAATATTATTAAGTAGATATTAGAAATAATGAGATTTAGTGGTTTTATCAACATTGGAAATGGTTGCTATGCAAACTGAACAAGAAACATTCTAAGCAGAAATAGAAAAATGTTATTTACTTCAATCAAATGTTATGTACACTATTTTGTTTTATCTATTTACGCAGAGTGACAGTTATTTCTGGCAACAGTTACATACAACCACAGTCAGTCAGGTATGATCGACACTTATACATTTTGTATACATGTATGCATGTTCATATATTTTCTGTTCCTCTAGGATTTCTAGACTCCGGTATAACACTTTCATAGACGAACTGTGAAGATTCAGTTTTCCATCTAGTTGTTAACATGTGAACGAATTGAATTTTATACTAGTGATATATAACACATATCTAACTTTTTGAGTATGAATCAAAGGCGGTGCTCTATTTCCCTTTGATCTGCATAAGATTCCTCGTTTCCCTTAGATACGCTGTGTGTTCAGCTGCGCAAAGCTGATGCAATAATCCGGTAAATATAGTGTTATTTTGATTGATCAGATATTCTCTGAACCAATCAGTGACTAGATTTGTAAGTGACATTGCTTGTAAAACTTAGCATAGTTGTTCTGTAGCGCACTGCTGTAGTTCTGATAGCAAGTTGGGATATTTCCTGATCGACCCTTTTTAGTGGATGTTTGGAACTGTCGTTCGGAAAACCGCCCGTTAAACCAACAGAAGCGAAAAAGATTATAGGTCTGTGAGATGTCAACAATAAAGTCGCAAGACGCTTATGCAGAACTACGACCTCTTACGAGCTGAGTCATTAAGCGACAAATAAAGTTCTACCAAAAACATGCAAGTTGCCAGTCAACGCTTGTTCATCACTAGATTTTTGGAAACTTTGGCAGTTGACATCAAGCGACAAATAAAGCTCTACCAAAAACATGCAAGTTGCCAGTGAACGCTTGTTCATCACTAGATTTTTGGAAACTTTGGCAGTTGACGACATTTCATCCGAAACTATCGCCGGGCCTTCTTCAGGTCAATGAATCAGTCAGTCCGCATATGACCAGTCATGTGACCAGTCATGTGACCAGTCATGTGACCAGTCATGTATACTGACCAATTCATTGACCTGAAGACTGAAGAAGCCCGATGGTTTCGGACGAATCGTCGTCAACTGGCGTTTCCAAAAATCTAGTATGACATTCAATTCGTCCACACTTTTATAGACAATAACGAACGTCCGATAAAGAAAGTGATTCTCTCTAATGCTAAATGTTTTACATTGCAGTATCTTTGTCACGGTAGATGCTTTAAATGTAGAAACATATTTGACATTGTCATTAGCAATGATGACTAATATATAAGAAATGATAAAAACTGAAAATCATCGATATTGTATAAAACCTTCCCCTCTGACGATACTAATAGAAAAAAACGCGAGTGTTGTCTTATACACAAAAAGCCTTACTTTGTGTAACATTGACAATCATTGATCTGTTTGAAGACCCAAACTTGTTCGAGGCGTGGCAAGAATAAATTCCACTGTCGTTCATGGAAGCTTGCTTGATTACAAGGACTGTAGAATGCCTTCGAATCTTTACCCGTACGCGTGAGTCGGGTTTTATCGCGTTGCCGTTTTTAGTCCAGGTTATAGCAGGTACAGGTTTTCCCTTTACGTCGCATCGCAACTTCAGCCTTTGTCCCTTCTCTATAGCATATGTTTCTGCACGAGCTTTCACGAGGGGTGAAGAGGGGCCTATACAGTCGAAGGTCATGAATTACGTATAGTAAGTTAAATTCCTCAATTTAATCAATTTAGGCTGTTTATCCTATATACAAGTTGTGTGATTTAAGACTATTTTGTTTAAAACACTATTCTTAGTTATATTTTAAGATTTAAGGAATGACTGTAAACTAATATTTCCATCAATTTCACAAGCACGTTTTGCAAGATAGTGTTTACGGGGGAAAATTAGAAAAAAAAATGTTAATCACTCATTTCTACACTGCACGAGCGCCGGGGTGCCCTTTAGGTGACCATAACTGTGAAATGCTGAACAGATTATCATTGGGGCAGACAGGAAACGACTGTCCTCCTCTAAAAGATCCGTAGTTATTTATCCTGGGAAACCGTTTATTTATGAATCGCAACTTTGAGAACTTGAATGATCTCATTATTCAATATTTTCAAACTGGAGATTTGGATATATATTTGTAGACAAACAACAGAAAAGGGTCTCCTGAAGAAACCCTGTGTTATGATAGACACAAATAATGTTTGTCTTAAAGTTAAAGTGTTCACAATTCCCTTGCTTTTTATCTCGATTCCGTAAATGTTTCGCAAAAGCAAAGACGAGGAATGGCACTTTGCAATTGGCTCTTTTGAATTTGTTTCTGAAATCCTCGATCAGTTTTGCGTTGATACCGCAATTTCACTACATACTCCTGCCTGCAACAGTTACGGGAAAAAAAGAGAGTTTTTAAACCTCAACTGATACCAGATTGATTGTGGCAGTCAGAACGTTAACGTTGGCAGACTGGTGTAAAGTCGTTTTGCTGTCGGTGGCTGTGAGGAGGTTAGCGCTCGTGTAAAAGAGTGACCGAAACTAAAGCTAGCGATAATTAAGGCAGCCCCACCCACTTCTCCTTTGTTCTGTTGTCAGACTTCGTTATATCTTGTCTCGAAAACGACTTTTTATTGAGCTGCAACTAACCTCAACTTACTGTTTTAATTTGATTGCAAGTACTAGAAATAGCGTGATGGAGGTGTTTGGTAATCAAAGACGCCCGCGTAATATTTTGTCGAAGGTGTAGTTTGAGTGAAAGTAGATACGGCTAGAGATCATCTTTTTAGACGGCAGACCTCAACTGAATTGAAAAGCACAACTCTGAGCGCACTAGCTTCAACCCGAATCAAAACATATTGCGTTAAACGGCAAAATAAGCATTGCCAATCCCATAACAAACGACGTGTTAGATTAAGATCTGAATTAAGTTAAACAGAAGATCAATTTTAGTGTACTTGACGTACTA
>JANSTR010161394.1:0-10014 GCA_025434805.1 Antipathozoanthus remengesaui
TCCCCTATAAATTGCGCCCCCCCCCCCCCCCCCCTTTCTTCCCCTAGCTCGCCCAAGCATTTTTATTAGATTAGGAGAATTCCATATTTGATCTCAAATTTACTTGACTTAACATTGCGCGCGCTTCCTTTTTACTTCTTGATTATTGTATTCTAAAAAGAACAGCGATAACTTGATAACCACGTGGCAGCGATGGAAAGTGACACTAGTGTGACAGCGAACGTGACACGTGAATAATAATGCAATGAAAGCAAGGTACATATTGATTGTCGACTGCCATGGCTAATATTACACAAATGCAGACATCGCTGTCACATTATTGTCAGTTCTCACCGCCATCATGTCACGCAACACAATAGTGAACATTCAGTCTAGTCACTCACGTACTCTTTTCGTTATGGTTACTTTACAACTGGCTATTTTCCAGTTCCCGCTCTACCAAAAGGTGGGAATGACAACAGTTCGGTCCTTCTTCTTTCTCTTTCAGTCTGGCCTAATCTGCCGGGACCTCCGTAGCCAAGGCGCGCGGTGAAGAAAGAGCGAGTTGCACGTGTAATTTTACATACAAGAAATCAATATGTGCAAACGTTTGTTTGTCACCTTTAATTTAAGAAATCAAGTAAAGGTTTATTTACACGAGTCTATTTCTTGCCTCTTTTGTTTTACTTATTAGAAGGGGAACGAAGCACAAGTTGATATCGTCAGTGAATGTTTTACATATTGAAAAGTGTAGCAAATTCTGCATCTGTTACTTCGTGAGAGTAGGATTTATGTCGTTTAGGAAACAGAAGATTTAAAAACAAACCTTTGACAATACTTCTTTCTTCAATCCCCTCAAAACAACACCTTTTGATAATTGGCCAAGGTTATAAAGTATCAAATAATTTAAATATTAATTATATCATTTACAGTTAAAGAACCGTGTTCACCGAGGCGTAGTTTGTTATTGTTTACATCCTTTTCTGCTGATGGGAATGGCGAAATATCATTCGGATAACGTCAACCAACTCTAACAGACTGTTTGTTGGTCACAGTTGAAGTTGTGAAGCAAATATTGACGAAGATTATACTTTCTCTGAGTAAAATGAATTTGCGGCACCCGAAAACAAGCCATTCCACGCCTAGGTGAACAAGGCTCTTTAAATCCCGATATGTCGAACCCTCGGTAACTCGAATTCTCCGCTAACTCGAAGCAAAACTGATTTTATATTTCCCTTGGATTTGCCTCGTATATTTACTGTAATTTTAACCCCTATACTCGAAACCCCTATAACTCAAACTCCGGCTAACTCGAAGCGATTTTTACTTCTCTTCAGGTACTTTTCTTTGTAATTTTACCCTCGATAACTCGAAGTCGATTTTCACTTTTGTGAACTAAGGAGACAGGATTTTGCATTTTTGAGAACAATAATACGTTTTTTCTTCTCCTCAAAATCCAACGTGGCATGGCACCTGCATCCCTTCTTTCATCTTTGTCACCCCGGTTCACAGCGTTTCTAGTTACTATATTACAGTGTAGGAGGTTTGCATATCGCGGCCCGCAACAAGCATGCTCTTGTTTTGTTTTGTCATGCATTACTAGAAATCTTACAATAAAACATGTAGAAGACTAAAACGTCTTTTTTCGTTCAAAACCCCTATAACTCGAAACCTCGATAATTCAAAGTAATTTCAATTTCCCTTAGCAATTCGAGTTATCGGGGTTCAACTGTATATCCATTTTGAAATCACTGGCGATTCCTGCAATTAAACCAAGATTTAAGCTGCAATCGCACTGTTTTGAGTCTGTAATCGCACAGTTTAAAATCACAAAGCAAAAGGTCAAACAACCAATCACTGAATACAGCAAGAAAGGGATGCGCAAAGTGTCTTTCCTACATAATACAGAAAACATGAATCACATGCACAGATTTAATTTAAATAACTTACATTTTTTCCAAGTTTTGGCTAAGTTTTGGTTCTCTGAAACAAAAATTATCCCAGCACGATGCACCTTTTTCTCAGTTGTCGGCAAGCTCGATATTCTAAATATATAACCAAACATATCATTTTTTGGTTATAAAACACAATTTCAAATTGGATATAATTAATTGATAATTGAACAAATCGAGAAGTAGCACGAGTTAAAAACATAAGCTCGATGGATTGTTTCGAAGATTTCATCCCGTAATTCAGAATACAGTCAGCGAACCCTTTGAGCCTAACATATGATGTGTTGCTAAATTCTCCTAAACTGTCTCCGTAGGTTTATTGTAAACTGGTCAAGAGAATTTTGCTCTTTGTCATAGCTAGTTTGCCGGTATGATCAATTGCTATATTCTCATAACCAAATAACCTACTTTTCTACTAGTAACATAAAGAGAAAAAATACTTGTAAACTGATAAACTTGCTTGGGTTGAATGGGTTAACTGCTACACAAGATTGTCCGCCATTGTTCAATGAAGTAAAGTCAGTGCATGTTTCCTAATAACTTAACTTCACGATTATCGTCCACTGTCCCACATTTCGTCCATATTATTGTATACAACTTGAATTCATTCAATTGTATATACCAGAAACGGTATAATAAACAAAGTACATAACGCTGCTATAGATCAGTTTCTCCTGCAAATTCTTTGATATCGTCGAGGTACAGCGACAAACATCAGAGTTCGGTTATCGAGGACAGCCTGGAATCTTCACTTCAAACTGTAATAAAACAAAGTTATGCATTTAGTTTCATAATTTCAGTAATTTCTAGCGTGTAGGTGATGGAATAATAAACATGCACCAGTGAGATTCACTACTCAGCATAAGTAATTCGAAACAGTAAGTTTGTGCTCTTTGAAAGTTTCATTTGGTCATTTATTGCGAAGTACATAGTACATGAGGACACAATGCAATTCTCTGGTTAAAAGTCACAAAGTTGCAACGTTTTATGTTAACAATTCCGTTCAAAAATAGGTCCAAAGTAGAGCAGCGTTTGTTACACCGCGAGCTAAGTGGGTGCGCTGATTTGAATGATTTGAATGATTATACATGCGATGTCTGGATTATAAACGAGTAATGTAAGTCCAAAATAATACGCAGAGCCAGAGAGATTTTTCTTACTTGAGTCAGGTGATCTACAATGTCCATACTCTTGGAGCCCTGTAGCAGTAACTGTTTTGAAGAAGTTTATCACGTTCATGTGCCTGGATTTTAAAATTTTGAGAGTGATCGGTTTATTGTCCAGTAATTAAATGATATAATGATCGATCAATTGAATGATGGATAGATTGATTGAGTGATTGATTGATTGATTGATGTGAGAGCTTTGAATGTAAAACCAATTACAGAACACACCTACGCGCACTGTTTTGGAGACTGCTTTTCAAAACAGTTCTGTTGAATTGAATTGATTTCACTTATCAGTAATGTCACTTACGCGATTTATTCTTCAGAGCAGATTCGATTTCCATTCGGCTTGTGTCCCACCCATGAGTTTTCACAGCTTTGTAGACCTCGATCAGTAGGGAAGGGAACTGCTTAAACAGCTCGCCGTCTTTTATCAGAAGTTTCTGAACAGCCGCAGGACGAGCGCAATCTGACACATGCGCATAACAGTTACGCACAAATCGTACCAATTCCACAGCAGAGTTTGTGTCATATCTTCGGTAGCCATGCCTCATCATCTCAGCATACACTACTGGTATGCGGTTTTGCCATCCGACGGTCGCAAAGTCAGTTCCCAGGTTATTCTCCAATTGTTGTTCTACTGGTGATAGATAACCTTGCCCCTCGGTATTTCAATCTCAGGTTGATTACCGACGGCCGAGACAAATCGAACACGTTTCGCTTCTGGCCAAAAAATGGGATGAGACAAGACGTCAGCTGCTTTTGGACGTAAACCTTCTTGTTCATCCAGCATCATCATGACTAGGTTTTGAGCCTCGGGCACCAAATCCTTGTAAGGAAATGGTTTGTAATCTATTATATTTGATACCGTTTCATTCGCTTTAGCAATGGCACTTCTAGCTGTTGTTGAAGGACCGGTGAACGGGTGTCGTTTCTCAGCCAAGAAAAAATGAAGAACAAGGCCACAGGCGAACACGTCTGATGCCTCCGTGTGCTTGATTTTATCAGTCGCTCGTAAGAGCTCGGGCGCCATCCAGCATCGTGTCCCAGCTGCAGTGTGCATTACACTGATACTTGTTGACTTAGTGTTGGAAACAGCTTTAGTGCTGAGGCCAAAGTCAGCCAGCTTTAGACAAACTCTTGGAGATAACTTGTAAAGGATATTTCCAGGTTTGATATCACGATGTAGGACATTATTTTGGTGTAAGAAATGCAGACCCTTTGCTAAATCTCTGCAAAGTGTCACGTCGACGGACGCATCTCTCGGGGTTTTATCCAAATAATCAAGCAGTGTACCTTCCATCAAATCGAGTATCAAATATACGAAATGAGTGTCACTGTAGTGACCAAGGTAACTAACAACCTCAACACAGTTTCGCAGCTTCACCAAATTAGTGACTTCCCTTTTATCCACCGGACTGGACAGATTATGCCTTTCCATTCGCTTCACAGCAATTTCTCTTCCATTTTTCTCGTCAACACCAGCAAACACGTGTCCATAGGCTCCCAACCCGATTGGCTCTTCGTGGTAGTGAAAACACTCAATCTTACAAGATTTCTGGTTGCGCACAACTTGAGCTAGCTTGCGTCTGTGAACCTCTGACTTTGGTTCAGACCATTTGAGCAATTGAGGAATGGCGCCGATGTCAATGGGCTGTTCCAGAAGATCTTTATCACAGTATCGCAACTTCTCAATCTCACTTTTATCTTTAGGGCGAGGCAATTTCTGCTTATCTACTTGCTTCACAGCAACTTCTCTTCCATTTCTCTCGTCAGTTCCTTGTTCCTGGTTCCTTGTGGTAGTTCTGGTTCCGAACAACTTGGGCTACCTTGCCTCTGCGAAACTCTGACTTTTGTTCAGACCATCTGAGCAATTTAGGAATGGCAGATATGCCGATGGGTTGTTCTAGAAGATCGAACAAATGTGGAACAGGTCTGGCAATATCGTAACACGACAAACCACAAAAATCTTTAAGGCTTGGGTTAGCACCATAAGATAGCAGGCGACTCACTGTCCTGTATAGCATTGTATCTGTGATGTTCCCTAAGCTGTTACTTATGCGCAATATTCCTTTACAGACGAGATGTAAAGGAGTCTCTTTCATTGAGTTAGTGGAGTTGACGTCAATGCCACTTTCTAGGAAGGAGTCTGCCACTGTCTGAAGATCATCTTTACCCGACAAACAAATTATGTGCAAAATTGTTTGACCATTGTCGTGCTTCCTATTTGAATTACCTGTGCTCTTTAGATAAGAGATCAACGAACTTGCCATCAGAAAATTATTTTTTTTGATAACACTGATTCGTTGTTGTAGTTAGTAAGAAAAAGGTCCATTCCATTTTCAGTGATTTTCTGCAGTTCCTGAATCAACGAGGCATTTGCAATGTATTCTGTGCTGCAACTGTGTTTATTCTGTGCACAAAAACCTTTATAAAACTGACAAGAAGAACGTTCCAGACACTTTACTCTTGCAAGCAATGGAGTGTCGCCACTGCAGGCTGAAATAACATTTGGCCACGCCCCACTCCCTAGAAAATCTGTCACTGCTTCCCATGAAGTTGCAACATGGAGAGGGGTCGGGTCATAGTCATTCCTTGTGTTTACTGACGCTCCCATTGTAATTATACTTTTCCCAAATTTCGTTATCTGATTCTTACAATCAGAAGTAGCGGTAGCCCAGCAGTGTAAAGGGCAATTTCCTTTAAAATCTCTGCTGTTTAAAACACTATCTTGGCAGTAGTCAGAGCTCTCTGCAAAGTTTAACACCTGCTCCATGCAAACTTTAGAAGCAACGTGAATAGCCGGCTGTCCAACGTTGTTCAGATCTAACGAATTGGATTTAATTTTCTGACTAATGTTCCAAACAATGGTGCTGTCAAAGGTATCAAAAGACATATCAAGGGCAGTGAAGCCTTCCTTATTGACGATTGTAAAATTGGCCCCATGTTGTATTAGCTCAGCAACAGCTTTTGTACTCTTGTTTCTGCCAGCCAAGTGAAGAGGAGTATCACCGTCATTGTTAGCTGCGTTTAATAGAGCCCCTCGTTGTATCAGTTCAGAGGCAATCTCTTTACTGTTGTTCTTAGCGGCCCAGTGAAGTAGAGTATCACCGTTTTTGTCGACTGCATTTGTATCAGCCCCACGTTGAATCAATTCAATGGCAATCTCTTTACTGTTGTTCTCAACATGCCAATGGAGTGGAGTAAAACCATCCTTGTTTACAGCATGTATATCAGCCCCGCGATGTACCAATCCAGAGGCAATGCCTTTACTGTTCCTCAAAACGACCCAGTGGAGCGGTGTAACCCCATCCTTGTTCACTCTATTTATGTCAGCCCCATGGTCTACCAGTTCAGTGACAATCTCTTCACTGTTGCTTTTAGCTGCACAGTAGAGAGGAGAAACTACAATATTCGCCAATGCATTTTAATCGGTTGCAGGGTTTAAAAGTTCAACAACAAGTTCGCTGTTGTTATCAGCTGCCTGGTGGAAAGGAGTAGTACCAGTATCACACTCTGTTAATACTGCCTGCTGAGAATGAGTAATAACAGTCCCACACTCTGTCAAGGCTGCCTGGTGGACAGGAGTAGTACCAGTCCCACACTCTGTTAAGGTTGCCTGGAGGAGAGGAATAGTACCAGTACTACACTCTGCCAAGGCTGCCTGGTGAAGAGTCCGAGTAGTACCAGTCCAACACTCTGTCAAGGCCGTTTGGTGAAGAGGAGTAGTACCAGTCACACACTCTGCCAAGGCTGTTAGGTGAAGAGGAGTAGTACCAGTTCCACACTCTACCAAGGCTGTTTGGTGAAGAGGAGTAGTACCTTTTTCACACTCTGCCAAGGCTGTTTGGTGTAGAGGAGTAGTACCAGTGCCACACTCTGCCAAAGCTGACTGGTGCAAAGGAGTAGTACCAGTCCTACACTCTGCCAAGTTTGACTGGTGTAGAAGAGTATTACCAGACCCACACTCTGCCAAGGCTGTTTGGTGGAGAGGAGTAGTACCAGTCCTACACTCTGTCAAGGCTGTTTGGTGAAGATGAGTCGTACCAGTCACACACTCTGGCAAGGCTGTTTGGTAGAGAGGAGTAATACCAGTCCCACACTCTATCAAGGCTGTTTGGTGAAGATGAGTCGTACCAGTCACACACTCTGTCAAGGCTGTTTCGTGTAGAAAAGTAGTACCAGTGCCATACTCTGCCAAAGCTGACTGGTGCAGAGGAGTAGTACCAGTCCCACACTCTGCCAAGTTTGACTGGTGTAGAGGAGTAGTACCAGTCAAACACTCTACCAAGGCTGTTTGATTGAGACGAGTATTACCAGTCCCACACTCTGTCAAGGCTCTTTGGTGAAGAGGAGTAGTACCAGTCACACACTCTCCCAAGGCTATATGATTGAGACGAGTATTACCAGTCCTACACTCTGCCAAGGCTGTTTGATTGAGACGAGTATTACCAGTCCCACACTCTGTCAAAGTTCTTTGGTGAAGAGGAGTAGTACCAGTCAAACACTCTGTCAAGGATGTTTGATTGAGACGAGTATTACCAGTCCCACACTCTGTCAAAGAAGTTTGATTGAGACGAATATTATCAGTCCTACACTCTGTCAAGGCCGTTTGGTGAAGAGGAGCAGTACCAGTCACACACTCTGACAAGGCTATTTGGTGAAGACGAGTAATACCAGTCACACACTCTCCCAAGACTATATGATTGAGACGAGTATTACCAGTCCTACGCTCTGTCAAGGCTGTTAGGTGAAGAGGAGTAGTAGCAGTTCCACACTCTGTCAAGGCTGTTTGGTGAAGAGGAGTAGTACCTTTTTCACACTCTGCCAAGGCTGTTTGGTGTAGAGCAGTAGTACCAGTGCCACACTCTGCGAAAGCTGACTGGTGCAGAGGAGTAGTACCAGTGCCACACTCTGCGAAAGCTGACGGGTGCAGAGGAGTAGTACCAGTGCTACACTCTGCCAGGTTTGACTGGTGTAGAGGAGTATTACCAGTCCCACACTCTGCCAAGGCTGTTTGGTTGAGAGGAGTAGTACCAGTCCTACACTCTGTCAAGACTGTTTGGTGAAGAGGAGTCGTACCGGTCACACACTCTGGCAGGGCTGTTTGGTAGAGAAGAGTATTACCAGTCCTACACTCTGTCAAGACTATTTGGTGAAGAGGAGTCGTACCAGTCACACACTCCGGCAAGGCTGTTTGGTAGAGAGGAGTAGTACCAGTCCTACACTCTGTCAAGGCTGTTTGGTGAAGAGGAGTAGTACCAGTCCCACACTCTGCCAAGGCTGCTAGGAGAAGAGGAGTAGTACCAGTCCCACACTCTGTCAAGGCTGTTTGGAGAAGGGGAGTAGTACCTTTTTCACACTCTGCAAACGCTGTTTGGTGTAGAGGAGTAGTACCAGTGCCACACTCTGCCAAACCCGACTGGTGCAGAGGAGTATTACCAGTCCCACACTCTGCCAAGGCTGACTGGTGTAGATGAATAGTACCAATCCCAAACTCTGCTATTGCTGACTGCTGTACAGGAGTGGAACCAATCCCACATTCTGCCAGGGCCGACTGGTGTAGGTGAAAAGTACCAGTCCCACACTCTGCCAAAGCTGTTTGGTGGAGAGGAGTAGTACCAGTCCTACACTCTGTCAAGGCTCTTTGGTGAAGAGGAGTAGTACCAGTCACACACTCGGTCAAAGCTGTTTAGTGTAGGGTAGTAGTACCGGTGCCATACTTTGCGAAGTTTGACTGTTGTAGAGGAATAGTACCAATCACACACTCTGCCAAGGCTGTTTGGTGAAGAGGAGTAGTACCAGTCACACACTCTGCCGAGGCTGTTTGGTGAAGAGGAGAGGTACCAGTCACACACTCTGCAAAGGCTCTGTGATTGAGACCAGTATTACCAGTCCTACACTCTGTCAAGGCTGTTTCGTGAAGAGGAGTAGTACCAGACACACACTCTGCCAAGGCTGTTTGGTGAAAAGGAGAGGTACCGCTCACACACTCTGCCAATGCTGTTTGATTGAGACCAGTATTACCAGTCCTACACTCTGTCAAGGCTGTTTGGTGAAGAGGAGTAGTACCAGCCACACACTCTGCCAAGGCTGACTGGTGAAGAGGAGTATTACCAATCACACACTCTTCCACGGCTGCTTGGTGAAGAGGAGTAGTACAAGTCCCACACTCTGCTAAAGCTGAGTAGCGTAGAGGAGTAGTACCAATCCTAAACTCTGCCAAAGCTGACTGCTGTAGAGGAGTAATACAAGTCCTACACTCTGAAAGGGCTGTTTGAAAAAGAGGAGTCGTACCAGTTTCACACTCTGTAAAGGATGTTTGGCGGAGAGGAGTAGTACCAGCCACACACTCTGCCAAGGCAGACTGGTGAAGAGAAGTAGTACCAATCACACATTCTGCCAGGGCTGTTTGATTGAGACGGGTACTACCAGTCCCACACTCTGTCAAGGCTGTTTGGTGAAGAGGAGTAGTACCAATCACACACTCTGGCAAAGCTGTTTCAATGAGGCGAGTATTACTAGTCCAACACTCTGTCAAGAATGTTTGGTGAAGAGCAGTAGTACCAGTCACACACTCTGCCAAGGCTGTTTGATTGAGGCGAGTATTACCAGTCCTACACTCTGTCAAGACTGTTTGGTGAAGAGGAGTAGTACCAGTCAGACTCTCTGCCAAGGCTGTTTGGTGAAGAGCAGTAGTACCAGTCACACACTCTGCCAAGGCTGTTTGATTGAGTCGAGTATTACCAGTGCCATACTCTGTGAAGGCTGTTTGATGAAGAGGAGTATTACCAGTCACACACTCTGCCAAGGCTGTTTGGTGAAGAGGAGTATTACCAGTCACACACTCTTCCACGGCTGCTTGGTGAAGAGGAGTAGTACAAGTCCCACACTCTGCTAAAGCTGAGTAGCGTAGA
>JANSTR010161405.1:0-2500 GCA_025434805.1 Antipathozoanthus remengesaui
CTTTTCAGACACTTTTTCAGCCTCGGGCCTGTATTGCTCAATACAAAAAGCGTAGAGGGGGTTTATTCACTAAATATTTAAATTAAACTTTCTGTCCCTGCAGGGTGTTTGACCCTTCCACTCTGCAGTTTGTTGCAACAATACCCAAGCCTCATTTTCTGGGTGTGAATGTATCAGATGGGCTGGACCCAAGGTAAGATGTACAGTAAGTTGTAGCTAGTGGTAAGAAGTGGAAAAGATTGATACAATTCTTTCGTTGTGCAAATTCGAGGGTTTGTCAGAAGGCTAGAAAATCTGGAAAGCGAAACTTATTTTCCAGAAAATTGGAAGGTCTGGAAAAAGTCTGGAATTTCAATGCTTTGAGCTTAGTCAATTGTGCTTACTATTCTTTGGATGTTGTGTTGATGCTAAAAAACATACATATATTCACAAGGCAGGGAGACCTGCACGATTTTGTGTTCTATAAGGGTTGTGGAAAATCGCAAATTAGTCTGGAAAAAGATCTGGAAAAACTCCAGAATTTGACATCCAGATAGCTGCACAAGAAGTTATTTGAAATGCAGGTGGAGCTCTAAATAGTTTGGATTAATATTAATGTTATGTGTCACTGGATATTTAGAAAGTCACTTCATGTTACCACAATATGATGTTGCATGGAATTGGCTGGTAAATACACAAATTATTTAAGAAGTATTATATTTATATTGCATCTATTGAAGACTATTTAGCCCCATGCCTCGATGACTAAATGTATTTTTTCCTGTTTATCAATATCATCCAGTCATGTCACTTGTAGATCAGAGAATGCTATCTACCCAGACACAATCGCAATGGCTTTGGACACTGGTAGTCACCGGGTAAGTTACCACAGTACTGGTGGCTGATGCAATAGCGCTCTCATTGGCCTGGAAGATAAACAAATTGAGAAACTGCAGCATGTGCAAAACGCTTGCACAAGACTTGTAACAGGCACGAAGAAAAACAAACATATCCCGTTCTGCAGCACCTGCACTGGCTGGCAACCTGTCAGAGCCAGGATAGATTTCAACATCCTTCTTATAACCTACTACATCTTACTACACACCTTGCTACATCTGAAAGCTCTTAACTATGTACAAACCTCCGTGTTCCCTAAAAATGTACAGTCTTGTGGTTCCTATCTCAAAGACTTCGAAATTACATTTATTTATTTTTTACGTAGATTTACGTCAGTTTCATTGTATGAAGTGTTGTATATTATTAATCAAGTATACAAATCAAGCATCAAGAATAAAAAATGCAAAAGCTTGGTTCAAGATTTCCGTGCATGTGAACCATAATACATTATTGTCAATGGTAAATACATTATTAAGCTTTATAACTGTTTCTGTTCTTAAATTCTACTCTTCCAGTTAACATGTGTTTACAATGACCGGAGTCTTTACACCTGGGACATTAAAGATATAAAAAAAATTGGCAAGTCGTGGTCGTCGCTGTACCATAATGCCTGTGTGTGGGGAGTGGAGGTGAGATACACTATTTGTGATTTAATGGATGCATCTTAACCTAACTTTTGGAAAGTTGGCTTTTTAATTGTTATAACCGTGTGATACGAAAGAAGAAAATAAATAATTGTTTCTATAACAAGCTGAATAAGAATTATGATGGTGTATCATCTAAAGCATTTTCTTCTTATTTCATCAAAGGTTTATCCCGAAGTTGAAGATAACAAACAGGCCGCACTTCCTGCTGGCTCATTTCTCACTTGCTCCAACGACGACACAATCAGAGTTTGGAATGTGACTGAAGGTAAGTTAACAACTGTTAATTGAAAGCAGTAAATTGTACTACATGTGTTTGTTTTGTTCCAGAGCCCAAGGAGATGCACTCTATTCATTTTGTTAATGTTGAAGACACACTCTTTATTTGAATTTTTCGTTACTTGAACACCAAGTGCGATGCATATAAATATTAAATAGTACTTAGTCCCCATATGCATACTATCCGAGACAGATTGGAACACTCTCTAATCAGATAGCCTAGATATAAGTTATACAATTAATGTAAGTTACACAAATTTGAGGTCATGTATTGAGGTGAAAGTAATAAGAAATTCTAAGTGTTACAAGTGACTAAAATTGTTTAAAAAACTGGAAAACGAGGATGAATTTTTTCCAAAAAGCTTGTTTTTATTGGTAAGTTATCAACGTGTTAGTTACCGTATGTTGGTTGTGGCTGCTATATGGAACTGATCAGCTTGTGGCAAATTTACTCACAAAATGCTTAAATTAGCAGAATTCAGAGCCACCGGCACCTTATGCATAAACAACCCAGGTACTCCCACTTTTATTGTATTTTTGAAATACATTCATGCAAAGTAACAAACACACAAAAGCTCAAGAAAACCTAAGTGAACTTGTATTTTGATGGAATGATTTTAAGAATATTAAAGATGAAAATCATCTTTTTAAATAATATGTTTTACCTAAACTAAAGGAATCATCCTACAAACTACGAAGAA
>JANSTR010161405.1:5000-10014 GCA_025434805.1 Antipathozoanthus remengesaui
GCTATAATTACCTGTGGTCTAGTTCTAATCTACTTCCTAAAGCTTAAAAAAGAAAAGAAAAACGAACTTGCATAACTGTGCATTGCGTTGGTGCCTTGTCCAGTGTGTGACTGACGGATGAAAGATGGTTCATGTACTCCTATTCCCCAGTGATCCAATTCATCTCCACTGTTGTATCCATTGCATGATTACGAATTCAAGTTTTCATAGTCTCGATTGAGAGTATTATGAATAAGTGCAAGCGAGGTTAGCATTATTGGTAGGATCACTGACTGCCAACCAGGAGGTCCTGGATTCAGTTCAATATCCTCAGTGTGTGAGAGGTTAGTGCAGTTGATAAGATCTCTGACTGCCAACCAGGAGGTCCTGGGTCCAGTTCAATATCATCAGTGTGTGTGCAAGATTAGCGCAGTTGGTAAGATCTCTGACTACCAACCAAGAGGTCCTGGGTTCAGTGCAATATGCTCAGTGTGTGTGCAAGGTTAGCGCAGTTGGTAAGATCGCTGACTGCCAACCAGGAGGTCTCAGGTTCAATCTAGGTTCAAGTTTTGTGCGATCTTCTTTTGCCACACCGTCCACACTAAACAGGGCCGTTAAGCCATTGGTTTAGTCTCTTAACATGTCATTGAGGGACTTAAGTGAACCCACACACTTCTCGAAAAGAGCAGGGCAGTCCCAGTGTTGTGGTCTGTTAACTTGAGGGCATGACATAGTATCTTAGTCAAAAGAATTGTGAACCACTTGCAGTGGTCTAGCTAAGACAAACAAGTACTGAAAAGCCTTGCAGGGAGCATTTACGTAGAGGAAACCTTACTGCCAAACAAACCTCATAAAGGTCTTAAATTTACATTCAAAAGTTGGTATTTCCAATCTGTTACTTCCCTGCCAAAATATGGTTTCTAGTTCCAAACTGTTTTGGAGGAGGCTTATGTTACACAAACAATAGTTTGTGTTCTGGAAACTGTTCACCGTGAGAAGTTTCTCAAATTCCAGGATTCAAGCTGCTTGCATCCGCTGGCCGCGACAGGCTCATCCATATATTTGACTGTGGAAAGGACTTCAGCTTGATACAGACGCTTGATGATCATTCAGCATCGATCACATCAGTTAAATTTAATTGTAAGTTTACTGTTCCTTCTTCCTTTTCTGTAAATGAACGTTTGTTCTGTAAATGAACGTTAATTACAAACATCTTAACTGAGCTCGAGCTCTGTTTAGGAGAAAATATTAACAGAGATTTTGCACTCCATAAACCGAGGCAAAATATCTTCCGCAAGTCTGATGAAGGCGAAAATTCTGTGCTGTAAGTTGCAGACCTAAGCTGCAGCCAGTTAGCACTCCGAAAATTAGTTGCAGACAGCGAAATATCACATGCAAACCCTTGGCTTATACTGACAAATCAGGGGAAAGTCGGGGATTTTGCTTTTGGTCAGGAAAATTCCAGAAAATTGTCAAAAATCAGGGAAAGTCAGGGAACTTTGCGTTTGGTCAGGAAAACTCTATAAATTGTTAAAATCAGGGAATTTGCTTTTGGTCGGGAATATTTTCGAAAGTTTTCAAAAATCAGGGGAAAGTCAGGGATTTTGCTTTTGGTCAGGAAAATTCTAGAAAATTGTCGAAAAATCAGGGAAAAGTCAAAGAATTTTGCCCTTGTTTAGGAAAGTTCTAATAAATTGTCAAAAATCATGAAAAAGTGAGGGAATTTTGCTTTTGGTCAGGAAATTCTAGAAAATTCTCAAAAATCAGGATAAAGTCGGAATTTTTCTTTTGGTCAGGACAATTATAGAAAATTGTCGAAAATCATGGAAAAGTCAGGGCATTTTACTTTTGTCAGGAGAATTTTAGAAAATTGTCAAAAATCAGGGGAAAGTCGGGGATTTTTGCTTTTGGTCAGGAAAATTGTAGAAAATTGTCAAAAATCAGAGAAAAGGCAGTGAATTTTGCTTCCGGTCAGGAAAATCAAGGAAAAGGCAATAAATTTTTGCTTTTGGTCAGGAAAATTGGAGAAAATTGTCGAAAATTAGGGAAAGTCAGGGAATTTTGCATTTGGTTAGGAAAACTCTAGAAATTGTTAAAAATCGGGGAAAAGGCAGATAAAGTTTTGCTTTTGGTCAGGAAAATTCTAGAAAATTGTCAAAAATCGAGGAAAAGTCAAGGATTTTCTTGCAAATGCAAAAATGTAAAAAATCACTCAAACACCGCTGGAATGTAGAGATTGGTGCAGTTTAACAACGATATTTTTATGCAACCAACAGCCCACTGATGTACAGTAGTAGTAGTATAATAGTAGCTGCTACAAGAACATTTCTAGGACAGAACTTGATAGTTACCTAAATTTGGTTGTCTTGGCTGAACTTTTATAACGTCTTTCTCTTGGAAAATCATGCGCTAACCCGTTTCAAATGTCAAACTCTTCATTTTCCAAATCTAATGTTAATGAGCAAAATATATTTCTATAGCAGTTACAAATCATTTTAATGTATTTCAGTTGATAGTTTTATATAACATTAGCTCTGTACATGTACCAGGTCTGTTGTAACATCGTTATTCCATTTTATTTACTAATTTATGTGTTAAGTGATTCGTTTATATAAACGCTGAGCCATACATATGTGGTGATACACTCAATGAAAGGGATAGGTTGTTCAGCTGCTAGGGAGACAGATGGCGATTGTGTTAATGCTGTCACTTTGTGCAAAGTGGAATTTCGAAAAGATTCAGTGAAATTTTAAATCGAAAATCTGTGGTAACCCAGTAACAGTTAGGGCTTTCATAATGCATTTTGTGCATCACAGTCAATGGCGAATACATGACTTATAAGTTTCAAATGCACAAGATGGGCCTGTATGCATAGTGGGGTGAGGGTTTGTATATAATTTATATAATTATAATCAGTATCATGTCTGCGTAAGCTAGTTTTCTTTGAAATTTAAACTTCCTCATGAATCTAAAATCTAAACTCAAATTTCCTCAAGTAAGACAGTCCTCCAATGTGATTTGTTGCGTGGGATTTACATGCTATGATTTCTCGGCTCAATTCCACACAATAATCAAATTTAGTAAACACCCATTATATTTGCATAGCCAATCAGAACATGATATCTAGCTTCAAAAAATCAGATCTTTTGAATCCAGCCTATTTTAAGTCAAATTTCATACATATTCTTAACAAGATTGAGCTTGCAAACCAGAGCATATAAATCCCACTTAACGTAAAAAGTGTGCTAAATAATTTGTTCTTACCATGTGTAGTGACTGAAAGTGACGATCTTCAGCTCCTGAGTTGCAGTGCAGACAAATCAATTATCTTCAGATCAGCACAGCAGGTAGTTTATGTTTCCTCCATTCTACCCAGCAGCTAATTATCCGCAATTCTGCATGCTTCTCTCCTGTCTTATTGCTGCAGTTATTGTTTTAGTAATTTGTTAAATTTGCTGAAAGAAAGAAATTGCTACTTTTATGGGTTTTTTGCAGTATCCTGGCTTGATGCATCACATTTTGCATTCATTTAATTTTGATTCATTAACAATTTTATTAGACTTTCCAGGGTTCTTTCGGGCCGTCCTAGATAACTTCTTGAATTCCTTTAGTTTTTAAATTTCAGTTTTGTCAAGGTCGGGAATTCGTGAAAAATTGGGGTTTTGAACTTCAAGTTACAGTTATTTTCAGGATAACTTGTTTCTTGCATAGCCACTTGATTATCTACATACTATCTAAATTTATGTACTCAATTCTGCACTAGGCCGCACAGTCTGGACTTTATTTTGTTCATGAAACCAGAATGAGGTTCCAACTACATATGAAAAAAGGGACAAAGCATTTATAAGTTCTTTTTCAAAGGCTGAATTTACATGATTTTTTACCACAATACGGTATGTAGGGAGGGTACATAGTTGTATGTTCGGCTTGCCAAGTGTTTGATCTCCAGCTCAATCAATTCCTGTCCCAAATGTGACAAACGTTTACATCAACTGAACAATGAAACAATTATATTAACTTGTCAAAATATTGCGAGGAGTTTACTATAGGTTTTTGAGGAATGAATTTTCATGGGTTCATATTACATGCATATTATGTAAAAGGTTGTTTGAAAATGCCCATACTACCGTAACATACAGGTTTATTATTGTCGTTTACTTGTTTCACCTTTTTGCTTTGCAGAATCCTGACCTGCAGTTTGTTAGGATTACAAACTACGTCGGCAAGACAACTTTTTACGATATGGACATTGACCCAACCAGGTATGTGTAGTGAAAGTGTGGCATTGAAATATTGTATCAATGGTGGATGACAAAGACCATCACTTATGGTAGCCATAGGGGATTTATGATGAAATGGCAACCCCCGCCTGGTTAGGCACAGTTGGTAAAACGCCAGTTGGCAGTGCAGGAGGCTCGGTTTGATTCCCGGCCGGATCAACACTCGGGGTCTTAAAATAATTGAGGAGAAGGTGCTGCCTTTGCTCTAACATCTGCAAATTGTTAGACCCTCGCGTCTTCTCGGATGAGGACATTAAGCCGTAGGCCTTCAGAGACCTTTGTCAATTGGGTCGTGAGACCTGTTAAGATTCTCCGTCCGCCTTGGAGTGGTAAAAGCTATAAACTGTTGGGTTGTCAGGGGAGAGAGGCGGCATTGACATCAACCCAACCAGTTATTCGTATATTGCAGCCAGGACGGACAGTGAAATGATATATATTGGGTAGAAAATGACATAGACATCAACCAGTTTACTTGTATAATGTATGTCAGCCAGGGGGGCAATGAAATGACATAAACAGGGAGGATTATATTGGTACATTAACCATCCAGGAACGTTTACGTTGCATTCACTGGGGAGGGCGACAGTGAAGTATTATGGTGGGGGAGAGGATGAAAATGTCTTAACCAGTCAGTGGCCAGGGGGACAGTAAGCTGCAATTAGGGAGAGGGGTACATGTAATGCTAGGGGGAACATTCTATGAAGAGAGAAATGAAAAAATATATATCTATGAGTTACCAAAAAATGTTAATACAA